>MJUU01017346.1:3563-23916 GCA_002080025.1 Modiolus philippinarum | reverse complement strand
AGAATACATAAATAGTGCTAAGTCACTTAGGTTTTTATTGTCCCCCGCTGCAACGCGACGGAGGGACATGGTAATGGTCTGCGTCCATGCGTCCGTGTGTCATGTTTTTTGTGGGCGCAACTCCTCAGAAACTGCTGGTCAGAATTCGTTCAAATTTTACAGGATTGTTAGTGACCATTAGTACTAGATCATATCGCGATGCTATTTTGATTCGTCAAATTTTGTGGGAGTAATGGGACTTTGATTATTTCGACATTGTTATACAATGGCAAATCTTGTGGACGCAACTCCTCAGAAACCCCTTGGCCAGAATTCATTCAAATTTTACAGGATTGTTAGTCACCATTAGTACTAGATTATATTGCATAACCATTTTGATTCGTCAAATTTTGTGGGAGTTATGGGACTTTGATTATTTCCACATTGTTATACAATGGCAAATCTTGTGGACGCAACTCCTCAGAAACCGCTGGCCAGAATTCATTCATATTTTACAGGATTGTTAGTATCCATTAGTACAAGTTCATATCGCATCGCCAATTTGATTCGTCAAATTTTGTGGGAGTTATGGGACTTTGATTATTTCCACATTGTTTTGCAATGGCAAATCATGTGGACGCAACTCCTCAGAAACCGCAGGCCAGAATTCATTCAAATTTTACAGGATTGTTAGTCACCATTAGTACTAGATCATAATGCATCGCCATTTTGATTTCTCAAATTTTGTGGTAGTTATGGGACTTTGATTATTTCGACATTGTTATACAATGGCAAATCTTGTGGACGCAACTCCTCAGAAACTGCTAGTTGGAATTCATTCTTATTTTACAGGATTGTTAGTCACCTTATGTACAAGATCATATCGCATAGCCATTTTGATTCGTCAAATTTTACAGGAGTTATGGGACTTTATCGACTTAATGCATGCCAGAGCTTAGGAACACTTTGTGGGCGAAACTCCTCGGAAACCACTGAAAGAATTATGCTGAAATTTTGTTTGCAGATTTGCCACCATATGTACTTGATCATATTATGCTGCCATTTTGATTGGAAAAATTTTAAGGGAGTTATGGGACTTTATCGACTTAATGCATACTACAACAAAGGAAGACTTTGTGGACACATCTCCTCAAAATCCAATGAAGGGATTTTGCTGAAATTTTGCTTGGCTGTTTGCAACCTAATGCAGTTGATCATATCCTGCCGCCATTTTGATTTGCAAAATTTTACATGAGTTGTGGGGCTTTATCGACTTTACTGCAGCGGCGGGGGACATAGCTACGCGTAGCAATCTTGTCAAATTTTAGTATGATGTTTCTTGGCTCAGGCATAAGCTGAGGTTTTAATTTCAGATTCCTTGGCCTGCTCTATTTAGAATAAGGAGCCAAAACGGGGTTAGATAAGGTGTTTTCACATGTTTGCCTGTAGAATCTGTATTATTTATCAGTTTTTGATCAGGTTTCTTTCAGTATGCTCGTAAGAAAATTTGTTATCAAGCATTACTAAGATAATATTGTAGCTAATATAATGAAATAATGAATCATCGCCTTAAAAACATAATGCAGAAATTCATGAAATTGTGTTTTTATTGTTGTATAAGCTACAGTGTATGTGTATAGTGAGGCGTACTTTGTTGTATAAGCTACAGTGTATATGTATAGTGAGGTGTACTTTGTGGTATAAAGTAAGTGGATGTGTATAGTAAGGTGTACTTTGTGGTATAAGCTACAGTGTATGTGTATAGTGAGGTGTACTTTGTTAGGGTAGTGACTGAATTCAATGAATTTTCAGGACTGAAGTAAATAACAAAATACTGAAGTTTCTGTGAATTTAGGCAATTTTGACAACTCATGTTTTTTCAGTGCAGATCAAATCAAAATTTTTGGAAATCCATAACCAAAAAATATAGTAAATAACATGATTTTAATAAAATGTTTTATTAACCAGATAATAACAGATAAGGTTGTAAGTGCAATAAATTCAATAAAAAGCACACATTGTCATAAGGTTTAACATGAAAACATGTCAGTATAGCACTACATATAAGTTACACTCAGAATCTAACAGTCTCTGTAGAAACCACAAAATTCTTCTGTGAGGGTCTGTACATTGGTGTCATTATCAAGTTGTCTCCTCCTGGGTGAGCTCTCTACAGTGTCGTTGGTTTCCGTAGTTGGAGATGAGTTAGCAGACTTCATGATCAGGGTAGTTAACTCTTGGATCTGGTTCCATTTCTTCTCTCTGTACTGGTTGTACATTTTACGAATACCTAGTGTTGTAGATTTCTGAGTCTGCAGTCTGAGTAGGTTACCATGACGACCGTTAATTTCTGAAGTAAACATGTAGTTGTCAAGTTCCTGAATCTTGCAATCTGTAAAATGAATAAGAAATTATTACATTTTTATCACAAAATATTTGAAATTTTTGATACAATTAAGTATGAAACTTGACCAATTCTTATATTCAAGTATTAATTAACATTTATATTAATCTATATTAAAATTAAAAACAACAACTTGCAACCATTTCCATAACAAACAAAACAGTTTTTTTTATAGAATATCTTGTTTTGTTAATGAAATATCAATTTACCAAGTAAATTAAGCTGGATAACTGCTTGGTCATGGGCTGTCAGGAGTTTCTTCAGCTGAGTAGCAAAAGATAGAATACTGGTGAATTCCATAGTTGTATAGTTTGAAGTATTATAAGAAGGAATCTGAACAATTTGGATGGTTTTGAACTTTCCAAAAAATGGCCGTGTCTATATACTATTTTTCAATTACTCAAAATTTAGGTGTGCTTGTGTTTGTGATCATAAGCTTTTTGTTTGGAGTAAAATCTACTCACTTTTATCTTTTTCATTTAAATTCTAACAAAAGATTGATTATATTTTAATAGATTTATAATTAAAGATCAAAAGAATAATTGTTTTATAATTCACCAATAAATTAATGGTCAAAAGATTAATTGATTACTCATTAAATTATATTTTTAAAAATAAATAAGATTGATTGTTTTACAATTAATTAATGATTACAAATTGATTGTAATTATTGCAAATTGATTGTTTTACAATTAACCAATGATTGTAAATCTGAAGTTATAATGATATAATTGTGTAAAAAAAGTTGTTTTATAATTTGTTAAAAATTAAAAGATGAAAAAAAATTAACAAAAGCAATCTTAAATTGCAAATATAGAAAATTCCATGATTATGTCACAGTTATAATTTGTCCAGATGGAGAACAGACAATATGTAATAAATCAAACAATAAGTCATTCTGGCTGTGATGGTTCTTTATGCCCTTGTGAATGGAAGATTCCGATGGGCATGTAGTTTTTGGGCTGGCTGTCTGTCCGTTAAAAAAACCTCATTAAAATTAATTGCAGTTGATATTAACACATGTGTTATGGTCTTATGTTCATTTACTCCATATCCTTTCAAAAAATAATTAAAATCAGATATATCTTTTGAATCATAAGTGGTAGGGATTTTGAAAAGAAAAACATCTTTAAAATTGTGTATATCTTTTGAATGATAAAGGATATGGTTTTAATATTTTGCATGTGTATTCTTGGTGGCAATACCTTTTAATTGGTACCAGAGTATTTTACCTTGTGAACTTGCGACCTTGACAACTGTATAAAAAAAGATTTGATATATCTTTTGAATGGTGAGTGATAGGGCTTGTGTATTCCTTATGGGTAGACATTTCAATTGGTATCAGAAAATTTGACCTCGTGACCTTGACCTTGGCTTGAGACTAACTGGCAAAATTTCGCCACAAATGTGAAATTATATTTGTTCTATGTTTATAACAATAAACACATTTATTAGAAAATGTTTTTTGATATTTACAGAATTTTATTTAAAAAGGATCTTTTATAATATTCAGCAAAGTTTCTTTATTTAAAACTTTAACATTTTGTATATCCATTGAATGGTAAGAGACGGAATGATCATCTAAAGAAGTTTTGTAACTTATTGTGTTTACTCTTTTTCTTACTACTTTTCAATGTCTTATGATAGGTATTAATATATTGTAAATGATTGGGGATGATATTTCAAATATTTTATTATTTTCATGCCTCTACATTAACTTTTATTTAGATTTAAAATTAATATAGAGGCCTGCCTACATTTCATGCATGAGTGACTAAGGTTAAATTTTTTCACAAGGTCAAGATCTTGGATATTTCAACTGTCAGAGGAATAATATTTTGGCTGTAGATGCATCTTGTATAGTCATAAAGCTAATAGGTCACTTTTACCTATATTTCATGCATGAGTCACTTAGGTTCAAAGTTTTTGCAGAGTCCAGTTCTTGTATACTACAACTCTTAGAGGAATAAATTTAAAGCTCACCGGGACAAATGTCCAGAGAGCTATTGTCATACCCCCAGGGTCGGCGTCGTCGGCGTCAGCAAAACTTTAACCTGGCTTGTGGAATTGAGGCCTGAATAGCTAGGATGTTGATATTTGGTATGTGACTTCCTTGTGATGAGAGCTTTCTTCTGGTACTATACTTGTAGACATTTTGACATTGACTTTGCCCTGAGGGCAATTTTAACCTTGCCTATAGAAGGTAGGCTTTTATCGGGAGGGTGTTTATAATTGGTATGGAAATTCCCTATGATGAGTGCTTTCAAGTGGTACCAAATTTGTAGACAATTTGACCTTGACCTTGCCCTGAGGGCAATTTTTAAAAAAACTTTAACCTTGCCTCTAGAAGGTAGGCTTTTAGTTGTAGGGTGTTAATATTTGGTATGTAACTTCCTTATGATGAGAGCTCTCTTCTGGTACCATATTTGTAGACATTTTGACCTTGACCTTGGCCCGAGGGCAAGTTTTTTAAATTTTAACTTTGCTTCTAGAATTAAGTTGTTTAATGATAGGGTGTTTATATTTGATATGTGACTTTCTTGTGAAGAAAGCTTTCTATTACTTTCAAATTTATTGTGCATTGAGGTTACTGGAATCCCCGGCGAGCTATGTTGTCTTCTGACAACTCTTGTTGTCTGTAGACATGTCTTGCAAAGTTATGAAGCTCCAGATAAAAAAATAGGTCTCTGTGACCTACATTTCAATAAGGTTCAATTTTTGGGTTGCAGTCTGGATCTTTGATACTACAACTCACTATTTTATCAGTAGATGTAACTGCAATAGGTATGAGGCTCCTTATTTAAATAAGGTCATCTTTACCTACATTTCATGCATGACTGGCTCAGATACAAGCCATATATTGAATAGTTAAACTATTTATCTATTGACTAGTTTAAGTTTGCTGAATGCAAATAATACTACAACAACTAACGGGTGAGGGAATTAGCTGTTATTTCCTTCTTTTTCCTTGTCTTGTTTATCTTAAGGAATTATTTGAATCTATTTACATTTAGATTATTCATTCCTGTCAACTTTTCATTTTCATTTTCATCCATGGACTCTTAAAAAAAAATAACATGCATATTGAAGATAAAAGAATACAATTTTAATTGTAAGGATGTCGTTTATTAAACACATAAGAGCATTAAAAATACTTGAAAACATGCTTGCAGATCTCCTGTAATCCTATAATTAAGGACTTCAATTTTTGACACCCAACAAAACCCCCACAGAGATTTCCAAAAATTAGGCTGTGTGTTATTGTCATTTAAAGTTCACAATGATAATTTTGTTTGTTGACATATATATGTTTTATTTCTTATTTTGAAGCTATCCTTATCACTACAAATCTACACAGCTGAATTACTGAAGAGTTTACTACATACAGAGAGAAACCAACAGATTATGTGTGAATATGGCTATCCACATGAACTGTTAAGTCATGGCTATGTAGCCCTAGCTGATGAGACACACCCACTTCACCCTGCCTTACGCTCTATGTTTGAAAGATTGGCATCTCAATCCCTGACTCCAAGGGATCTAAGGTATATTTATTGATTGAGCAGAGGAAGAATAGGTTGGCTCTGGAAAGATCCTTTATGATATAGCGAAAAAATTACTTATTTCAATAGGATCAGACAAAAAAAAATGGGTGCTAATGGAGAACATAGCTAAACATTAGACCCCATTGGTAAAAACATCTATTTTGGTCACGCATGGCATAAAAGCGTTTTGTCAGGTGAGCGATACAGGCTCAGTCTCTGAGCCTCTAGTTTTTGTATTCTGGTAGCAGCAAATGCTGAATATTTTCCTCATGAGATCAACGAAAACTTATACAAATTAGCGCTAAAACATAATAATTCATGGAAAATATTTCCACAATTGTCATGTTACTGTAGCTTATTATTAATTAATATCTGACTAATGATTTACGGTAATAATTTATTGGCTATGAGTTAATTTTGGACCAAGGAAAGAATTTTTTCCTTGGGTAATTGAGTCAATAGGTGATTAGAATTGCTTTCCTCAGGATAAATTCACAAGTGGACAAGAGGCTTTGTTGAGTTCATCTTTCCAGTGCTATCATTATGATACGAAGCTTATTTTCTCCTGAGGATGCTTCCACCAGGCAACAAAAATGTACAACAGTAAACAGTACCAACTTATTGTTTTCAAAATAACAATTTTTTTTAGTCTTTTATCAATCCATCATTTCCCTTAGATGAAGGTGTTTATAGAAACTGTGAAAACAATATCATCCTCAAACTTTGTCTGATATAAACACAGAGATGTTAATTTAAGCTGATGGTATTCTTCACTGTTTCTGATATAAAAATAAACAATATGTATTCACCTTTTAGTATAGACAATATCAAGAAACTTTGAAAATATTACTTTTGCCTCCAAAATGATGTGATTTGTGTTCAAAAGAAGCATTGACTAAACTAAATTATGCCCTTGATTTCTAGCTTACTATATTGATCTTAATGTGTTATAAACTCCTGTGGTAGTGAAAAATGTAAGTAAAAGTTAATAAAATACATCCAAGTCTGTCAGAAAGAACAGAAACAGCATTTTTAGTGTCAATCATGTTTAGTGCTTTACCATATCCATAGGAGTTTAAAGTTTAAGTGGCCATGAGTTACTCTTCATGTAATGTTTTCATTGTATAGAATGTATTTACTCCTTCAATTGTCATTTTGTATATTATAGAGATTTCTTGAGATTAGGATCACCTTTAAATTGTCGGCCTATGGATGACTCAAATAATGAAAATGGTTCCAAGAAATGGAGTTCAAATTGGCCAGTTAGCCGTGAATCTAGTGTGGAGGATAGAAAAACACCTTTAGAAATAGAAAGGAAATTGAAAACAGCAGGAGAAGCTGTTCCATTAACCAGAGTCAAATGTTTAGTTTCCATGACAACCCCAAAAGATGCTAGAATGCATGGTTCTGCAGTGACGCCATCTTTTGTTGAGTTTGACATGACAGCTGAAGGATTTGGATGTTTATATCTACCTAGTATTGCCCCACAAGGACCACCTACTCCGTCAGTGGTTAGTGGTGTTGTGGGTGGCAATGATCCAGTTGTAATAGGAGGAATAGGCACAGGTAACTGAACATGATTTGTTATAGAGATAGTGAGGAGTTTTGAGTAACAAAATTGGCAATTCTGCTGTGATCATTTCACTTTTTGAGGTGACAATCAAGAGATGTTGTCGCCATTTTTTAAATGAAAAATATCTTGTATTTATTTTGATATTTGTGAGAGGTTTCAAGCCACAAATTTTCCACAAATTTTATTGGAGAAACAGATTTTCAATTGGCTGTGGTTTGATTTAATGACATTTCTTTAGTCATGATAGTAAAATTCTGATTCTCTACTAGAGGCAATAGAAATTAAATATATGGTGAATGAAAGGATATGGAGTAAATGCACATGAGACAAAGTCTGTACAAATACATGGTAAAAAACAAGCAAAGGAACAACGCTTTTATTGTTGTTCTTCATCTGCATCATCATATGCACATCACTTATTATAAACCATTTGATTTGGGCAATTTTATATGTTTATTATTTGTAGGAGAACGAGTGTTCCCACCGCAATCAGGGATGACATTTTCTACATGGTTTTGTGTTGATAAGTTCAGTAGTATGTCCGATCCACATCCTGTCAGACTTCTAACATTAGTGAGGAATTTACAGGGACGTGATGAGAACCTGATTTGTCTGAGTGTCATGTTAACATCTAGGGAGAGAGCACTCATTGTATCTACGGAGGAACATTTACTGCCTAATACTGGTAATTTATTAGTATTTTCCCATTGTTGGTAATCTATTGAGAATTACTTATCATTATTTATTTTCCCAGTGCCAGTAATGTATATAGAGTTACTTGTTGATACCAGTAATTGTTTGATTTTTCCCCATACTTCTAATGCATTGTGAATGACTTATGAATACTGGCAATTCATTTTCCTAATACCAATAACTTATTTAGTATTACTTCCCAATACTGGTGATGGATTGAGAATTACTTCACAACACTGGTAGTTTATGGACATTTGCTTGACCAATGTAAATAATTTTATTGAGAAATACTTCCGAAAACAAGGAATTTTGACACCCAAACTATGAAGTTTTAATGATTTTTATACCACCCACAAACCATGTTTAGGGGGTATATACAGACATGATTATTTTCCTATTTAAATAGGAATTCCTACTTTTTAATACAGAAAATAAATTCAAAAGTTGTTCAGTTTTATAGAACCAGCAGGAAAATGATGTTTTCACAGGGCTAACCCCCCTATTTCCTATTTTTTAGACAGTTTGTCTGTCCGTCTGTCTGTCTGTCCACACTTCTCTTAAGTGCAACTCCTCTTAAACCACATGAAGGATTTTCATGAAACTTTACACAAAGGAAGGACACTATATGGAGATGTGCATGAAGGAATATAAATATCATTCGAAATCAGAAAAGGGGAGATAATTTGACTTTGACCATCTGTACAAATTAGCTCGTAAGCGCAACTCCTCTTGAACCACTTGAAGGATTTTGATGAAACTTTACACAAAGGAAGGACACTATGTATATATGTGCATGAAGGAATATGATTATTGTCTGAAATCAGGAAGGGGAGATAATTTGACTTTGACTTTTCAATAATTCCATCAGCAAGTAAGTGCAACTTCTCTTTAATCACATGGAGGATTTTGATGAAAATTTACCCAAAGGAAGGACACTATATGGAAATGTGCATGAAGGAATAAAATTACTGTCCGAAACCAGGAAGGGGAGATAATATGACTGACTTTTCATTGATTCCTTCTGCAATGATTTTTTTGACTTTGGCAATTTTTCAAAGAAATAATTCAAAAGGTAGATATTGTGAAATAAATCTATGATTTTTAATAACGATCCTCTTAAAAAGTTGCTATCAAAGTGTTGTAAGGAAATTTCTTTAACGCTTATGATTTTTGTGTATAAAAAGGCCAGAAAAGGGTTATTAGGGCCCCGCCATGAAATGGCGGTGCCCTATAGTAATCAGCCTGTCTGTCCGTCAGCGTTTTCTAAGTCGTACGATAACTCAAGAATGCCTTTACAGATTTTTATGATTTTTTTACTCAAAGTTGCACTTGACTTAAGGAAGCTCCCTTTCGTTTTTAGCTCACCTGACCCGAAGGGTCAGTGTGAGCTTTTGCCATCACTTGGCGTCCGTCGTCCGTCGTCCGTCCGTCCGTCGTCTGTTAACTTTTCATATAATCATCTTCTCCTCTGAAACCACTGAAGCAAATTCAACCAAACTTTACAGGAATGATGTACTGAAGGTCCTTTACAAAGATTGCTCATTTCGTTCCGATCCGATAAAAAACATGGCCGCCAGCGCGGAACTTAGGTTTAACATTGAACCCTATGGGAAAATTCACATTTTCTTCTTCTGTTCTGAAACCACTGAAGCAAATGCAACCAAACTTTACAGAAATGATGTACTAAAGGTCCTTAACAAAGNTTGCTGTTTCCGAGCTACAAGGAGTCAAAGGGGCCAAAAATGCAATTTTTCTAAATATGTCAAATCTTTATTTTTCATTGGATTTCGATTGGATTTTTTTCTTTGGATTCCTCTTGATCTAAGCTTTCAGAGGTATGGAAACAGATTTGGCGTGGCTCTTACCATTTCCGAGCTACATGGGGTCAAAGGGGCCGAAATTGCAATTTTTCTAAATATGTCATATCTTTATTTTTCATCAGATTTCGATGGAATTTTTTCTTTGAATTTCTATGGATGTAAAGTTTTAGTTGATAGTACATATTTTGCATAGCTCTTATGTTTTTTTCATCAGTAAGTGATCAGCTAATAACTGTCAAGCTTCTTTTTGTGTCCATCTAATTATTTGGCAAGCTCTTTACTGTGTCCACATTCACTTTAAACTACTTTTGTTGAAATTTCAGTGGTCGACATGCTGCGGTCGTATCATGCTGCGCTCGGCGTAGCCCTTTATTCCTATTATTTCATATTTGTACAAAATCATGTCTGTATATAGGAATCACCCTGTCTGTCTGTCTGTCCGTCTGTCTGTCTGTCCACACTTCTCTTAAGTGCAACTCCTCTTAAACCACCTGAAGGATTTTCATGAAACTTTACACAAAGGAAGGACACTATATGGAGATGTGCATGAAGGAATATAAATATCATTCGAAATCAGAAGAGGGGAGATAATTTGACTTTGACCATCTGTACAAATTAGCTTGTAAGCGCAACTCCTCTTGAACCACTTGAAGGATTTTGATGAAACTTTACACAAAGGAAGGAAACTATGTATATATGTGCATGAAGGAATATGATTATTGTCTGAAATCAGGAAGGGGAGATAATTTGACTTTGACTTTTCAATAATTCCATCAGCACGTAAGTGCAACTTATCTTTAATCACATGGAGGATTTTGATGAAACTTTACCCAAAGGAAGGACACTATATGGAAATGTGCATGAAGGAATAAAATTACTGTCCGAAACCAGGAAGGGGAGATAATTTGACTGACTTTTTATTGATTCCTTCTGCAATGATTTTTTTGACTTGGGCAATTTTTCAAAGAAATAATTCAAAAGGTAGATATTGTGAAATAAATCTATGATTTTTAATTACGATCCTCTTAAAAAGTTGCTTTCAAAGTGTTGTAAGGAAATTTCTTTAACCCTTATGATTTTTGTGTATAAAAAGGCCAGAAAAGGGTTATTAGGGCCCCGCCATGAAATGGCGGTGCCCTATAGTAATCAGCCTGTCTGTCCATCAGCATTTTCTAAGTCGTACGATAACTCAAGAATGCCTTTACGGATTTTTATGATTTTTTTTACTCAAAGTTGCACTTGACTTAAGGAAGTTCCCTTTCGTTTTTGAAGAAAATCTGAAAATGATTTTTGGGAAAAAACTTCATTTTTATATGAAAAAGTGCATATTTTGAGAATTAGCTCTATGTCGTACGATAACTCAAGATTGCCTTCAGGGATTTGAATGATTTTGATACTCAAGGTTGAACTTTACCAAAGGAAGCTCCCTTTTGTTTTTGTGGAAAATCTGAAAGTGATTTTTGGGAAAAAACTTCATTTTTATATGAAAAAGTGCATATTTTGAGAATTACATGTAGTTCTACAAAATGTATGTCTAACGATAACTCAAGATTGCCTGCAGGGATTTTAATGATTTTGATACTCAAGGTTGAACTTAACCAAAGGAAGCTCCCTTTCATTTTTGTGGAAAATCTGAAAATGTTTTTCGGGAAAAAACTCCATTTTTATGTGAAAAAGTGCATATTTTGAGAATTAGCTCTATGTCGTACGATAACTCAAGATTGCCTTCAGGGATTTTAATGATTTTGATACTCAAGGTTGAACTTTACCAAAGGAAAGCTCCCTTTCATTTTTGTGAAAAATCTGAAAATATTTTTTTTTGGAAAAAACATCATTTTTATATGAAAAAGTGCATATTTTGAGAATTAGCTGTACATCGTACAATAAATAAAAATTCCCATCAGGGATTTATATGATATACACAAGGTTGGTCCTGATCAAAGGAAGCTCCCTTTTGTTTTTGAGAAAATCTTATTTCCATGAAATTCCACAGTCAGGTTTTTGGGACACACAATGGGGCAGGGCCCTTTCTGACTTTGTCAGTATTCTAGTTATTATATTTTTGTCTGATTTCGACTGAATATTTTCATTGGAACCCTTTTGAAAAGTTATTTCTTGAGGATTAAATCATTTTGTCAAATTGTGTCCACACTCATGTAAATTAACACTTACCATAATGATTCAGGGTTTAATGAGTGGGGGTATAGCATGCTGCCATTTGGCAACAGCTCTTTTTTTCTCTATATTGATATTGATATTTCCTCCCAATGGTTATTTTTACTGCTGACTCATTATAAACCCCTACAAATATTTTCAAATACTTGTAATTGAAATAAAACTTAATTGCAATTACTTTCAATTTCTTCTAAAATTGTAATTGATTGCTTCAATTGCAATTACTGATTGCAATTGCCCCATCCCTGATGAGTAGATGATTTTATGGCAAATTATAAGCTTCTTTAGTCTTTAGTGAGTAAGTGCATATTATCTGCATCTATCAAACTTCAAAAAAGTTAGATTAAACCACTTCCTTGGACATGAAATTAAAAAAGAAAGAATATGTTCTATATAGTAAATTGACCATTGTTTACAGTTTGGCAGACTATGTATTAGTATATCTTAAATTTATTCATTTGTTTAGTGACTGGTTCAGAAATTGAAGAGGAATTGTCCTTGAATGATAATAGAGTTAGATTCTGGTACCCCGAATTAACACAGGAAGGACAGTGGCACCATCTGGTGTTGATATTCCATAGAGCAGGAATTATGAAAAACAGTAGTGTTAGTCTCTTTGTTGATGGTGAACATGTAAATACTCAAAAGGTATGACTGTGATAAAAAATACATAGGAAAAAGAAGGGAAACGGGGAATGTGTCAAAGTGACAACGACTCAAAGGGGAGTAATAACAACTCAAAGCCACCATAAGATCTTCAATGAACGGTGAGGAAACCCCACACCCAACGGCAGGTCGGAGTTGGCCCCTAAATAAAGAGTAATCAAGTTCAGTGAAATAAACATCATCCTAGACTTCCATAGACATAAAGTGAACTAACTAGAAAACAGACAAGACACACAAAGGCTTAATAAATTTCCTGATTTAGGACAGGCGCAAACCTGCTGCGGCGGGGTTAAACTAGTTTTATTGGGCCCAAACCTTTATGTATTGTTTCAAATAAATGTTAATATAAGAACACTTAATACACATGTATATTCATTATTCTCAGAGTAAAGCAACTACAATTCCTATCTTTCTTGTGTATAATAAATATTCACTGTAGCTATTTTAAATAAGAGAAACAAAAACGTGTGGCAGATCTTTTGATAAAGAGAGGTGTGCTACTTGTTTAGCGACATAAACAAGTACATGTATAGATAAATCATTGGATCAGAGAAAAATGAAAGAAGTTGTAAACCAATTTATTTTCACAAAAAATGTATCCATATAATTTTGTTTTTTTTTCCGAATAAAAGAAGCATGTTAATATTTTGTCAATAAAGTAGCTTTATTTAATTTCTGAAAAAAATTGTTATGTATATTTTCCAGCTTCATTATGTCTCCCCAAACCTTGGTGTTGGAGGTACAGCTAGTCCCACAGCCTTCACCTCAGTGTTTGCCTACATTGGAAGTCCACCACAGGTCCGCGGTAACTCTAGGCTGACATGGAGACAAGGTCCCTGCCATCTGATGGAAGATATTGTCAGTACCAATGTCATTAGAAATATATATAACCTTGGACCAACATACATTGGAACATTTCAGTCACCAAATATGGGTTAGTATGTCCATTGTCAGTAATGATGGAATATGCACACAACTTTTTTAATCACCAGATGTTGATTAGATTTTCAGTAGGAGTGTAATAAAAGGGATAACAAGAAACATCTATAATGGCTGAAAATTACAATTACATGCTACACTCTGCCATTGAACTACACGGGAAAAACAAAAATAAGACAAAAGACAAACATAAACAACAATAGGAACTCGGGACGGCCAGACTTGGTACCGGCACTAGTAAAAACCAGTGGTAGGGATAAACCGGTTTATGGGTACCCAAACCTCCGTTTTATCTGTCCAGTTTTACTATAGTATAATAAACATTTTCTTATGACATCCTGATAAGGTTACAAATAGCAAACATATTCACTCAACTGTGCTAAAATGAGCTCTTATTTTCTTACAAATGATATTCAGTGTAGAAACTTGATTAAATACCTCCCCTGATCAAACTATGATGTGTAGTTTTTTGCCCAGCAGGATCTTTTAATGTGTATTACTTACATTTGGATTGAGATTTTAGAGAATAAATTGTTTATTCTGTACTTTGGTTTGAAGTATTATGAATTGATATGTATAATCATAAGTAATGTGATATCATTTCTAGATGATGCTGAATTCCAAGGCTCATTTATCGGTGAAGAGAAAGTTATGTTTGGTGTACATTCTCATACTGTGTTACAGATGACTGTAGCTAAAATAAGGAAGGCATACAACAAGATAGATAGTAAATCTATTGCTAAACAGGTATAATGTAATCATGATGAGTACAGTATGATCTAATAAATACAGGCACAGTGGAACCTCCGAAAACTGGCCTCTGTCAGGACCAAAGAAATCGGCCTGTTTAAAGAGGTTCCGATATCGGGTCTTTTCAATCTGAACACAAATACCGGAAGTGTTAACATATGATCTGTAAGGTCAGTTTAGGCTGTGAGTTAACTATTTCAGTATATTTTTTTGCATTCTTGTAAATTTCAATCAATATTGTCGGCAATCTGTTCAAATACAGTTATTTATCAATGAAGACGGCAAGAGATATGTGACATGTTGAATAAATTTGGTCAGGGTTATTGTCCAGGAAAAAAAAGTCAGCTGGTTTTCAGAGTTGAATTTTAGAATAATATATATTTGGGACCGATATATATGGACAAATTTTGGAATTTTGAGGGGCTGCTTCTCAGAGGAAATTTTAACTTATTTATATAGGTAAAAATTTTGGACCAAAACATATTGTACAGTTTATAGAGGTTTCCTGTTTTTAGAGAGTTCCAGTGTAGTTTTAGTAGTCTTTTGGTCACTTTTCTTGAAAATTTGAGATACAGAGTACAAGGTTACAATACAACATGCAAACAGAAAAGATGAAAATAACTTTGGCAATAGGAAAAGTTCAAGTGTTTGGTAAGCTATTGATAACCCTGCTGGGGTAAAAGGGGTGCATGCCAGTTTATACCTGTCTTTCAATCTTCTGTCCATCATGTTTCAAGCCCAAGTCTTATGTTATATTTGTTGGATTTCAATGAAATTTTATCCATAGGTAATACTACATATGAACATTTGGATAGAAGAAAATACATGTAATTATACAATCAAGGGGATGTAATTGGACTTGATATTTTCATGTTGTTCTATGTTTTTGACCTTGTATGGGGATATTCTTTTGGCATTAAAGAGTCTAACCATTTACTGTTATCATATTTTACAGCTAGCTATGTCAGCCCATGATAATGCCACTCCCATCAGAATCCTGCCAAACTCAGCAGGACATATGAGTGGACCAGCTAGAAGTCTTGGTGCTATACTGATTGGATACCTAGGTAAAGTATCCCTCATTACTTCACTTGTTTTAGCTACAGTGAAACCTTTCCTAAACCATATCATACTTAATTTGAAACCTGTTTAAACCAAACCTTTACTTAGCAGGAAACCTGTCTAAGCCAAACTTTATTTGAAACTTGTTAAAATCGAAAATGATGTAGATCCTTTCTTTTAGTCCTAGAGAAATAATTATTTTCTTTTTCAAAAAGATTCGGATTAGGCAGGTTTCACTGTACATAAAAAATTGGAAGGTTATTTTATTTAGCTCATGATACATAATCCATATTTATATAGGAAAAATAAAAGATTGGGCTAGTACTTTACTGTTGTAATTAATATTTTTCACCTCCAAGTCACCAGGAAAACTTCACCTATATGCAAGAGATACTTATAAGTAACTACAGCGTTCAAGTTTAGGAATTTATATAAATATGCATTGTACTGCAGGTGTCTCAAGTGTTCCCAGGAACATCCATGCATTTTGAAACTTTAAGTTACACAAATTATACCTGAAAGTTGCATTTTTAACAAAAATATATGACTTTTTGTATAAAAATTTATACATTATCATCTTCAAATGTCTAGTTACAAGAATTATAATGTGGATAGTTCGCAAATTGCTGATTCTTCATACTTAAACAAGTCTCTGTGTTTAATTCCTCAATTCAAGCAGAGACATATAATTACAGAGGTTGGCAACTTGACGAATTTGTGAAATCACATGGCCATCGTGACCGATAAATCTTCCAACTTTCTAAAAATAACTCACCAATATCTCGATAATATATGAAAATATCATAATAAAACTTATCTAAACACCACCAACAAGTTAAAATACATGTACTTTTCAGTTTTCATAACTAGAAAGTTATAATCAGAAAAATAAAAGAGTTAGGATCATATATTTTAAGTATTAGTTAGGGACATTTGATTAAGTGTAACAGTGAAAGAAATGGTATAACCAACGTGCCAGTTATGGATATCAGTCAACTTTTTTCCCCTTTATAGTGTCTTGTAACTACATCTACATACTTTTTATACTCCCGCTCCGTAGGAGAGGGGAGTATACTCTTTAACCCTTGTCCGTCCGTGAGTCCATCCCTCTTTCAGTCCGTCGCCGTCTGTCCATCTGCCTGTCCATCCGGAAATCCAGGATTTCTAAGCTTGTGTATGTAGTAATGATTTGATATTTAGTCTGAAGCTTTAGTATGATGAGTTGTACGGTGTATACCCTTTTCTATGATGAGTTGTTTCAATTATTATACCCCCTGCAAACAAAGTTTGGGGGGGTATATAGGAATCACCCTGTCTGTCTGTCCGTCTGTCCGTCCGTCTGTCTGTCCGTCCGTCTGTCCGTCTGTCTGTCTGTCCACACTTCTCATAAGCGCAACTCTTCTTAAACCATTGGAAGGATTTTGATGAAAATTTACACAAAGGAAGGACACTATATGGAGATGTGCATGAAGGAATATAATTATTGTCCGAAACCAGGAAGGGGAGATAATTTAACTTTGAGTTTTCCTTGATTCCCTATGTATGGATTACCTCTTATGCACAACTCCTCTTAATCCACTTGAAGGATTTTGATGAAACTTTAGACAAAGGATGAACACTATATGTAGATGTGTAAAATGTCAAATAGGCTGAAAAGGGTGAATTTCATATTTGTCTGATTTAGACAGAGTGTTTTCATTGGAACCCTTGTGAAAAGTTTTTTCTTGAAGATTATATCATTGTGTCCACACTTGTACTGTGTCCGCACCTGTATTGTGTCCACACCATATTAATTTTGCACTTACCATATCGATTCAGGGTTCAATGAGCGGGGGGTATCTTTCGCTGCCATTCGGCGACAGCTCTTGTATTTCAGTTAGATTTCGTGACAAATAAAAGATCGCTTCTAAAACGTATTAAGTGAATCTTTGCATAATTCCAATAGAATAACCTGTATCTGATGACAAGCTATGTCACTATCTATATCTTGTTAAAATTTTTGTCAGGGATTTCTCAACTTGTGTATGTAATAATGATTTGATATTTGGTCTGAAGCTTTAGTATGATGCATACCTGTCAACCCTCCCGCATTCAGCCGGTCACACCTGCAAAACAGCTAAACTTTGATTATGACCCGCCCCAATCTATCACCCGTGTGGGTCAAAGAAATCACCCCCCATTCGAAAGTTTTGACCCACAATGACCCCCATTCCTTAAAAATATATAAAACCCACAAATAATGACTATTGAGTACTTAATTAAAACACAATTGTCCACATTGAAGCGTTAATTAGACCCAATTAACGGATTAGCCTTCCCGTTAAATAAACACTTTTATGGCAATGTTTACTTGAATGAACTAATTAACCTGATCAATCAGGCTTCACCTGTATGATTATTGACAATGAACTGCCCTTGAAATGGAATTTTGCATACTGTCAGATCTTTTTGTGATTTTTTACGAGTACAAAGTTGATTTGTTTATATTTGCAAAAACACATGTAGTTGTCTCCCTTTTTATTTTTTCATGTTTTCGTATTTGAAATTTTTTAAAAAACAATTCTGAGATATTATGCTTTTCTCCAGCAATTATTTTATGAATAAAAATTTATTTTAACATATAAAAAGACATAAAAAAGCAGTTTAAAAGCCAAAAATATTGTTCTACTTACATACCATATGACTGCTTCAAAATTAAATCATATACAGTAGACTCCATGAAATCGAATATCGGATAAAGGAATATATCGGCAAATCGAATATGATTTCAAAACACCAAACCATTTCCCATAGTTATAGTGTTAATTTCTCCGCCTAATTGGATATCGGATAAGAGAATATATCGCCTATTTGAATAAAAAATATGCGGCTTGTGCTGATCAGAGTCATTGAAATCGAATATTCTAATTACAGGTAACTACAGGTAAATATTCCCGCGGAAGTGTCAACAGTTGACGAAGCCATAAATCTGCCAGGAAATTAATAAAAATTACCTAATTAATAAAAAATAAAACATAAATAGTGTTCAGTTCTTTTGTTTTTGTGTATTCATAAGTTTTAATAGTGAGAATTTTGTTTGGTTTTGTGTATTTCTGTCTAGGCAGCGAGATCGTGAAGTCAGAGGTAATTTGCATATTGTTGTATGTCTGTACAACGAAAATCAATAAAAAATGTATTTAATAAAAGAATAAAATATGATTTGAATTCCTTTCTATTGCTTTTGTATTTAATTAATTTTTGGACGAAAATCATTTGATTTGTCAATGGTTTTGTGTATTTCTTGTGTAAAACAGAGCAAGGGAGATAAATGTCGAGGAGAAGTCATTTGTATAATTTGCATATTTGTTTGAAGTTCCTGTGAGACAATGCACGGCGGTTATTAGACATAATTTATTACAAGAAGTCAGTCCTAGGTCCATAGATCATGGTGTATTTCTATAAAAAGTCTCCAAATTGTGTAATCAGGAAGATTCTACAAAGATCGATCACTGACCTACCAGCCGCCATTTTGTTTACAAACTGGCTTTACCCTAAGTTATTTTTAGCACATGATGAAGATTGTAACTACACGATCCAATAAAGGGATGATTACACACTGATGAGAGGAAATAAAAAACACAAAACAGAGAAAAATAAGTTTATTCAGATACATAAACAGTTTTATTTATTTTTGAATACATTGTTTAATTTCCAATAGTCAGCTGGCAATACACAGTTTGATCCGATTACGATGGTGACGTAATCTGTCAAATTTACAATGATTCTACAACGAAAACAAAAGATTTTAACTACAAAATGTCTAAAAATGAGGTTCTAGGATACAAAGTTTCTACATGGTGACAAGCCCTTCAACATTTCAACCTCTTCTTGCCAACAGAATGATTCCCCATTGCCGAAAATGGGTTTACCGGACAATCGAATACTCCGTCAAATAGAATATTTTTTTCTGACAATTCTTGTATCCGATTGGGCGGAGTCTACTGTATTGACAGATGTACACAGAATTGCAAAATTAATAACACAACTATCTGATAGTCATTAATCAGAACATAGAGGGAGTAATTTTTGTCTCGCCTAGCGAGACATAGGTATAGCAATCCGGCGGCGGTGGCGGCGTAAACTTTTTTCTAAAACCTTCATAACTTTTCAAGGGTAATACATACAAACATCATCTTTGGTCCACAGCACCACCAAGTGATGACCTTTCCAGCAGCATATATTTTGGATGACCTTGACCTTGTTTTCATGGTTCAATAAGCACATAAACATTGCGACATAGTTTCACATTCAAGACCTTTTCTCAGGAACTATAATACCTAGACTTGTCATATTTGGTCTATAGTGAGATCTATATGGGTACACGGCAGTCTGACACCTGTCGTGTTGCCTTGACCTCAATTGCATGGTTCAGTGAACTTAGAAAATCTGCGACATAGTTTCACATTCAAGTCCTTTTCTCAGTAACTGTTACACCTAGACCCGTCATATTTTGTTTGTAGGGAGATCTATATGGGTACACACCAGTCTGACACCTGTCATGTTTCTTTGACCTCAATTTCATGGTTCAGTGACTTTGTTAAATTTTTACATTCAAGTCTATTTCTCAGCAACTGTAGCCTCTAGACTCACAATATTTGTCCTATAGCAAGATTTATTTGGGTATATGCCAGTCTGACATTTGTCATGTGACCTTGACCTCAATTTCACGGTCTAGTGGCCACGTTAAGTTTTTCTGCTTAAGTCCATT
>MJUU01017341.1:61150-83893 GCA_002080025.1 Modiolus philippinarum | reverse complement strand
TCGTTGTCATCCATCATAAACTTTTCTTATTTTCATCTCCTTTGAAAAGCACGGCCAATTTGGACCAAACTTGGCAGGGATGGTCCTTAGGTGGTTCCCTTCCAAAATTATATCCGATATCCCTTCCCGCTAAAAATGTTCAGCATGTCAAGGGCTGTCATCTTATGCAGTAGTGACAAGAATCAGGCCACAGTGACCTAGATATATGGTAAGAGTTTAAGTGACAGCTCATATGTCATGTACTATTAGAGATTGGATCAAACAATTTTACATGCAGATGTCTTTGAGGGAAAAGGATTTAATTTCATGGTCCACTGACACTGATTGAATTTAGGTCAGAGTTCATATCTTAGGTACTATAAGAGATCTCTAAGAAAGAAAACAAAATTAAACAAGAGTTTGTTCGTCACTGTGACCTACATTTCATGGTTCAATGATTGGTTAAAGTTAAGGTCACAGCTTATATTTCGTGTACTATAAAAGTACAATAACACTTTCCAAGACATACACTCTACTTGACCTAATTTGGCGGCGAATTGATGCTTTGCATCAATTTTTAACTTGTCTTTCTTATATTAATTTGTTATTTTAGCTCAATTCAAACCATATGGTGACCACCTGGTATCCACTACAACTCCTAAACCGCTTATTAGAATTTCATGAAACTTATGCAGGAGCTTAATTACATAGTGTAGATGTGCACCATGCATTTTGTTATCCAATAATTCTTTTTTTTACAGATTTTTGACTTGTTTTGGACTATAATAATAATAATAATAATAAAAGCTTTATTTAAAGAGGGTTACACAGTTAGTACAAACTAATCTTCCCTGAGGCCCTCAATAACAATATTGAATACACACAAGATAATGCATACTACAATTAAAGAGTACATTGTGATATCAGATACAAAATGTTATAAAAATACAAATTTATTCAGCTGGTACAATTTGTTTGTTGAGCAAGTAGCATTTTAGCTTATTTTTAAAAACCACAATATTCTTAGAATTTCGCATTTAAGCTCAATGCAAATCATATGGTGACTACCTGGTATCCACTACTCCTCTTAAACCATCCATTTCATGAAAGTTGTGGTAGCTTAATTACATATTGTAGATGTGCATTATGCATTTTGTTTTCCAATAATTCTTTTTCTTTTCAAGATTTTTTACATGTTTTGGACTTCGTCATTTTAGCTCTTTTAGCTCAATACAAATCATATGGTGACCATCTGATATCCACCACTCCTCTTTAACCACTGATTGGAATTCCATGAAACTTATGCAGGAGTTTAATTGCATATTTTAGATGTGCACCATACATTTTTATGCCCGGCCTACGAAGTAGGAGGGGTATATAGTTTTCGGGTACCTTGACCGTCTGTTCGTCCGTCCGTCCGTCTGTAATGCTCAGGTTAAGGTTTAGGTTGAAGGTAGTTTACCTTGAAGGAGTTATGATATCTTGATGAAACTTTGTATACAGATAGACAATGACATGAACTGCAACATTTTGGAATGAAATGGATGCTGTGACCTCAGGGTCATGGGTAATTGACTTTGAATATCAGGAGTGAATATTTAATATACTACAGGTTAAGGTTTAGATTGAAGGTAGTTTTCCTTGAAGGAGGTTTGATATCTTGATGAAACTTTGTATAATTATACATCATAACATTAACAGCAATGTTTTAGTGCCAAACAGATGCTGTGACTTCAAGGTCATGGTTCATTGGCTTTGAAGTTTATGATTGAATTTTTAAATAATGCTCATTTATTTAATTTTTGAAATTCTTTTTAGCATCTTTTTTGTCCTTTATGTTTAAACAGCCATTTTTAGTTCGCCTCAACGAAGTTGAGGGGGACTATTGGAGTTCCCCCGGCGTCCTCGTCTGCGTTCGCATTTGGGTATATATCTTAGTAACTATGCAGTGTAGGGTCATCAAACTTTGCATGCAGGTGCATCTTGGGTAAACCCACAGCCTCAAAGAAAAAATGGTCTCTCTCTCTGACCTATATTTTCCGCTTGAATGGCTTGCATTCAAATTTACATTTTAGTTCATATCTCAGTTACTATATATAGTACAATAATCTAACTGTGCATATGCACTCATCTCTGATGGTAGGTCAGCATCCAGGCAAAATTAGGTCACTTTGACCTATATTTTCCGCTTGAGTGACTTACATTCAAGTTTACGTCCGAGTTCAGATCTCAGTCACTGTACATGGTAGGGTCATCTAACCTTGCATGTGCATGCATCTCTGATTTTAGGTCAGCATCCAGGCAAAATAAGGTCACTTTGACCTACATTTTCCACTTGACTGACTTACATTCAAGATCATGTCAGGGATCAGATCTCAGGTACTGTACATGGTAGGATCATCCTGCATGTGCATGTGCATGCATCTGTGATGGTAGGTCAAAATTAAGTCACTTAAACCTACATTTTACGCATGAATGACTTACATTAATGTATACATTGGAGTTCATAGCTCAGTAACTGTACATTGTTGGTTCAGGTAACCTTGCATATGCATGCGATTTTGATAGTATGTCGGCATACAGGCAAAATTTTGTTGCTGCGACAACATGCCATATCAAGGCGAACTTTGTAATCGTTGATTACCTATGTTTGTCAATGAAATCTTTGATTCCAATTTTGGTAAATTTCCTGAAACTCTCCAAGACCTTTAATTTTGGAAATTTTACCTAGCAATCATATATTTTTTAATTTCTTTTTTGTCAAAACACAAATTTTCAAATACTGAATTGCAAAAATCTTTGATTCCAATTTTGGTAAATTTCCTGGAACTCTCTAAGACCTTTAATTTTGGAAATTTTACATAGCAACCATACATTTTTGAATTTCTTTTTGTCAAAACACCAATTTTCAATAACTGAATCTTTTATTCCCAATTTTGGTAAATAACCTGAATCGTCAAAGAACACTTCATTTTTGAAATTCAATGGAAATTCAATTCTTTTCATTTAAAGTAGTCATTTCCCAAATATGGATTACAAGTATTCTTGATTCCAACTTTGGAAAATTTCATGAAACTCTTTTAGACCATTAGTTTTGGAAATTTTACCTAGCAACCATACATATTTGATGATTGCTAGGTAAAATTTCATGTTAGCCTCTAGATGTATAGATGATAAAATAAATGTCACTAATGGTCATTAATTATTTATGATCAGTAGCGGGGCGTAGTGTCCATTGACACAGATTCTCTTGTTTTTCCAATAACTCTTTTTTTCCAGATTTTTGACATGTTTTGGACTTTGTCATTTTAGTTCAATGCTAACCTTATGGTGACCACCCGGTATCCACTACTCCTCTTAATCCATTGATTGGAATTTCATGAAACTTATGTAGTAGCTGAATTACATATTTTAGATGCTCACTATGTACTTTGTTTTCCAATAATTCTTCTATTACCAGATTTTTGACATGTTTTGGACTGTGTCATTTTGGCTCAATGCAAACCATATGGTGACCACCTGGTATCCACTACTCCTCTTAAATCAATGATTTGAATTTCATGAAACTTATGCAGGACCTTAAGTATATATTGTAGATATGCACCATGCATTTTGTTTTCAATTATTTTTTTTCCCAGATATTTAAAACAAATTCAGGAAGGGGTGGTGGCAGGGGGTATCTGTGGCCCACTAGGCCACAGTAACTCTAGTTATAAATTAAGACAGCTGTACAATAATTAGTGCATATTTAAAAACATTATAAACAGCATGTTGGGAATATTTCATCCATTTTATGTCAGTTTTATTAAAACAAAGTTGTTTTAATGGAAGAAGAAACTATCAGACATTTGATTATTTATTTTATTCCTTTTAAGGGGGTTCGCTACTCTATTTGAAAATAAATAGGACTTCTAATAAACATGATTTTTTGTTAGAAAATTAAAGTAGAAGTAATTTAGATGAAAAAAATTGATAGGTTGATGATCTCGTTTTTGAGATTTAAGTGATTGAAAATTTGTCGGGAAACCAAACTCCTCTGATTTTTCATAGGATTAACATTAGCACTGTTTGACCATGAATGAATGTGACAGAATAAATAGAATTCAATGAAATTTTGACGTAATGCTCACAAATATGTATAAAATGAAAATATGGGAAAAAATAAGGGGGTCAATGGGCAAAAAATTATAATGCTTTTAAATGGATAAAACCCAAGGATTCCGAAAAAGTGACAGAAATCCCAAAACATGAGGAGCGAACCTCCTTAATCAATAGAGGATAAAAAACAATTGACCAAATATTGTAGACCACTCTTCTTTCATGGATACTGCATTTTGCATTTTGTCCCTCCTACTTTACTTGGAGGAGACTAATTTTTGTGATTTTCAATAGGGTCTGTAAGTCTCGTCAAATTTTGGGACTTCCGGGTACAAAATTTGTACCCGGAAGTTGCATTTTTAACAGAAAAATATGACGTTTTCAGCAAACAATAAGGACGTCATAATCCCACAATGTCATATTTTGGCGGGAAACCTTTTCAAATTAGAATTTTATCGTGATTTCTCGGTGTCACATGACGAGACTTACAGACCCTATTTCAATAGGTGCAATTATATATGGATTAGAAATTTTCACAACTATCAATTCGCCGTTTCAGAAACTAAAGCATTGTTGGTAGAGTGTACACCAAAATATTTTGATTGGTTTAGAACGTAAATAAAATAACGTCATTGGTTGAAAATCGTTTGTTCGTACACCAAAATTTGTTATACAATCACTGTACCCACAATTCCTCAGTTTCTGGAATGGCGAATTTCATGATATTTTCACGCTCACAAAGATCACGAAACTAGTTGGTTTACAGTATGCTGATTGTAAAAAACATTTGAAATTTTTTCAGTGTAAAAGTGAGTGTGATTGGATCCCGTGAACAGTTGTGTATACATGAACATGTGAGAAAAGAAACTAACAATGCTAACAAGGTATGTTTTAATACTTTGATATCAATTTTATACCTGATTTTCCATCAGAAAAAAATTTGTTTATTTAAATTGTGAAAATGGCAATGGTCGTTTGTTGTAGATTTACATACAGGTATCCATTATTTTTGCTAAATTTCCCCAGAGCCAAGTGATTGTACATTTCAATTGTAGAAGCTGTAGTGAGGTCGCTCTTAATGTCATTGGATATTTACACATGGCCAGTTGTCATGGTTACTATATTAAAAATTTTTGATACATTTGTATATGCAAAACATGAAGATTTAGAAAATAGAGTGATTCACTATTGTGGAAGCATTTCTAAAAAAAAAGATTGATAATTCTGTCTAGATTATTTTCTTAATGCATTACTTTCCAGATTTTTTTATAACAAATGGAAAAATTCTGGTAAATCCAAAAAAAAGCTGTCAAATCACTTGTTAATTTTTAACTTTCTGTTATAAGCAACACTTTGTCTTGTTTTTCAGATCCATATGTGTAGGGCAAAGGTCAATGCCAGAACATGTCATATGTATAACAGACTGGATGGTGGGTACTATTTAATAAACATAATTAGAAGATGTATAGTACAAGATAATGGTACAAAGTTCAAAAATGATTATGATATTGAATGTTTTTAAAAAGAACAATGTATGCTGGAGAAGCTTGATATTTTTAGATTCTTGTAAATTTTGAAAAACAGTAGCTTTATATTACATAAATCCGATATACTGTTCACCTTCACCTTTGACTTTTGTAGAAATAAAAAAGAACAGCGATGCACGTACATTGATCGGTAATGTTGTTGATATTGAAGACATGATTACCTATGGGGAAAAACAGAGGTAGGTAGTACTGTAATTGTACTTAGATTCGCAGGTACTTATTTTCGCGAATATTCCTTTCTAGCAAAATTTGCGTGTATTTAATTTCACGGAATCAAGTGCTTTCCTGAAAACTTTAATATTAAATTATTACATTCGTGGGTACTTAATTTCGCGGAAAGTTGTCAACCGCTAAATTCGTGAAAATAAGTACACCGCGAAAATAAGTACAATTACAGTATATCCATGTACACTTATATTGATTCTTCATTATAGGGTCTGTAAGTCTCGTCATGTGACCATCGAGAATTCACGATAAAAATGCTATGTGAAAACTTTTCCCGCCAAAACATGACGTCTTGAGTATTATGACGTTCTAAGTTTTTGTTTGAAACTTCATATATTTCTGTGCAGAATGAAACTTCCGTGTACAACTTATGTTCCCGGAAGTTTCAAAATTGGACGAGACTTACTTGTAAACGGTGAAATTTTTGCAGCAGCCTTGTTTTCTGGTATTTTTGCGTTAAGGATTTAAGACGGGCAAAAATGAAACTGTTCCAAATATTTTTTGATGCAGTGTGTGTGATTTAGTTGTTCAACCTACAACTGTGAATTAAAGACTTTGGAAATTGAAATTTATTTTGAAAACCACCAAAAAAAGGACATTAGCCACAAAATTTTCAAAATAACTGATTGTTAACAGTTATTCCTGTAATGGATTTATACACACTCTGTTTTCTGAGCATTTACATGTGAATTTTTAGCAAAATTTTGTAAAAGCATGTCTACAATCGTTTAAAAAAAACAGTAAGTATCTTCTTCATTCCAAAACATAGCAGACCTAAGTTTGTTTCAAACTGGAAAAAAAAATTCTACAAAGGGCAAATGATAGGGAATGGATTAGTTAATATTTATATCTATACAGTACACTACTGTCTAGAATTTGTGAAGCAAATGCTTGATATTTACCAAAAACAAAAGTCAGAGATCAAAGGGAAAAAAGAAAAGATGAACGGAAAATATTTAAAATTTACCTCTAAAAATGTGCAGTTCTTGCACATTTTGCATGAGAGTTGGCAGGCCTGATACAGTAAAGAAACCGTGCTGCTATAGCTGTTTCTCTAATTCTTGTTCAAAATAAATACTTCCCAAATGATGTTAGATGAACTTAATAATCAACATGTTTAGACATTGATCTCACTTGCTGATTGGTTGTCTTGTGTCAGTTTCAAGAAATAGTGCAACCGGATGTTGATGAAATTAACACCTGCATCATTGTCTAGCGAATTGATTTTTACATTTTATGACTAAGATAACTCAATTTATTGATAATATGACATTTTTTTTATCAAAAATATTACACCCAACACCCCTTTCAATCAAAGGCGCAATGATACACATAGCAACGATGATAACAACAAAATGGCGGCATACTTGAGACTGGAGACTACGGAGATCGCTTTACGTCAAATAAATTGAGTAGGAATTAGAGAAAAAATCTCTAACATTGTTTTCCGGTTTATTACGATAATTTCTCACATCTCGATAGTTAAATTTTCACATTTTAAAGTTCTCGGATAAACCTCAAACTTTAAAATGTGAAAATTTAACTATCTCGATGTGAGAAATATACGTAATAAACTGGAAACAATGTTAGAGACTATATTTAACTATCCAATTATGAGGTTTGTAATCTTTCAGGGTTTGTCCGTACTATATGGCCAGAGAATTAAAGAGTGATGCAGACATTATATTTATGCCATACAATTATTTGCTAGACCCTAAGGTAAGTATAATGTTGTTGAAATCTAATAAGGAAGGGCCCAGAGAAAAAAGTCAAATGCTTGCAATTTCATCTTCCATCTCCATTTTGCAACTCAATCTATAAAGAATGATCTAAACATCGGTGCTAAATTCATGTTTGTATAATTAAATTGAAATCTTTGAATATGTAGGCTTGTAAATATAGGGAATAAATATCGTGGGTCTTGATGGGATATAAGTGGGAAGCAGGGTTGGCCTTTTTACGTGCATGTGAAAACTGGAAAGGATTTCAAACGTGAAGTGGGAACCACTGAAAAAAAAGCCTGTGAAATGGGAAACAATGGCCTCTTTCAGAGTCTTTGTAAAATATTTTCCCGCTCAGGAAACAGGAAAATGAGGAAAATTTGACGGGATTTCAATCCTCTGTTTATAAGAATTAATAATTAAAGTAATTGAAAGTAAAACTGAACTAAAAGCACAAAGCAAAAAAATTCCATAAGATATAATTTGAATAAAATGTAACAGTCTGTTTGTTTAACAGATTTGTTGCTGTTGATGTTCACAGTGATACATGTACATATTTTATGAAAGGATATGGAGTAAATGAACATGAGACCATAACACATATGTTAACCCCCACTGCAATAATTTTAATGAGATGTATGGCCATTTTGGAAATTTATTCCTCATCAGCAGCACTAGAACCCAAACAAAGGAAATCCACAATTTCAAAAACATGTATGTTTAAACCAAACTTAATGAATTTAAAGCTGCACACTAATATGATAATGGAACCTCATCCAAATATTCCCAAGATGTGATGGATGAGGATCATTCTCAGAATGAGCCGAAGGTTCGAAAGGGTACCCACCACTTTATTTAACCCACCCATATGTTTATATATATTTGTTGATTGCAAACCACACTCTCTTTCAAAGATGGTGATTTTACCACATTTTCAAGTTTATATACCTGGTCACAGGTGACCAATTTTGACCTCTTTAAAGTGAGTTATTTATATTATACCTTGCAGGATAGTACAGAAATATGCTATATAATACCCAAATATGCTATATAATACCCTGAGAAGCTGAAGGCAAATGTATAAGAATTATGCTTTTATGACATATACTAAAATCAACCAGTGTATAGACTGTTCCCCCAAATCAGCTTACTTGAAAAAAATATCTAATCCGATTTTTAGATTACAATATATTTTGTTGATCATTAATGCTATTATGCAGTATTGTTGGACTCAGATTACTTTTGTTCAGTGCCCAATAGTCTACTATCTGTCTGTTAATATAATGATAAAGTTTGTCTAAATATTAATGTTGAGAATTGCAATACACAAGTGAACTTCATTGTGCGATAGAACTTTTTTTATGATTCTTCATTTATCAATTGAACTTTTACGGCGTTGATTTTCTCATGTTTCTAATACCATATACATGTACAGATATAATACATTTTTTTCAGTCTAGGAAAGCTCACGGAGTTGAACTTCAAGGAAACATTATCATTTTTGATGAAGCTCATAATTTGGTAAGTTGGAGAGTGAACAACTGTTGATCATTGTATTGAAAATAATAACTAGAGGTTTTCGGAACGACAGCTATTCCCACGCTCCCTGTTTGACACAGAAAACAGTTGTCTTACCCCCTAGGCATAATTTTTCTCAAAACTATTGATAGTCGTTATTTTTACAAAAAGAATTTAAGGATATATGGTTGTTAGGCAGAATTCCAAAAATAAATGGTCTTTGAGACTTTCAGGAAATTTACCAAGATTGGAATCTAATATTTTTGAAATCAAAGTAATTAAAATGTTTGTCCTAAACTAAACAAACTATTTAAATATTGTTGCTAGGTAGAATTCCAAAAAATGAATGGTCTTTGATACTTTCAGGAAATATACCAAAATTGGAATCAAATATTTTTGAAATCCAATTGATGAAAGTGTTTGCCCTAATTTAAAGAAGCTATTTAAGTATGGTTGCTAGGTAGAATTCCCCAAAAATAGGTGGTCTTTGAGACTTTCAGGAAATATACCAAGATTGGAATCAAATATTTTTGAAATCTATTGAATTAAAATGTTTGTACTAAACTAAACAAAATATTTAAGTATGGTTGCTAGGTAGAATTCCAAAAAATAAGTGGTTTTTGTTTGCAATGGGGCATTAAGTATTACAATTGTCCTAATGTTCATCTGTATGTATGTCTGAAAATTTCTGTCACAGATTTCTTCGCTTATGTATCTCTTTGAGAGATAACCATGCTGAATTGTAGGATCTGAGGTGGAAAATCAAAGATTTTACTGACGCAAATTCATTTTTCAGAGACGTGCTAGGAGAGTTAGTTCTTTTGCTGTCCTGCTTCACCCATGGATTATGTTTTTTCTGCTTTTTCAATCTCTTGTCCCCTTCATGCAAAGCTCTGTCCTTAGCTGATTTTGACTTTCAATTTAGATCTGTTTGATTTATTGTTCTTTCTCAGCTTTAATGCATTTTTAGCTCACCTGGCCCGAAGGGCCATGTGAGCTATTGCCATCACTATGCATCCGTCGTCCGTCGTCTGTCTGTCGTCCGTCGTCTGTCTGTCGTCCGTCCGTCAACAATTTAAAAAATCTTCTCCTCTGAAACCGCTGGGCCAAATGTAACCAAACTTGGCCTGAATCATCACCAGGGTATGGCTTTTCAAAGTTATGTTCAATTAGTTGGCCGGTCAAAAAACATGGCCGCCATTGCTAAAAATAGAACATAGGGGTAAATTGCAGTTTTTGTTTAATAACTCGAAAACCGTTACAGATATAAAAAATCTGACATGGTGTAAAAATGATCAGCATGATAAGATCTACCCACTGTGCAATTTTGAAGAAAATCTGAAAACCCATCCCGGTGTTTTAGCCCTTTTTCCGTTAAATTTTCAAAATTTTTGCATTTTTTATTTTTTATTTCAAAAAGTGTAACAGATCGAGGTCAAGTGTAAATTGCAAAAATGTTCAGCATATCAAGATCTACTTGCCCTGAAATTTTGATGAAAATCCATAAACCCTTGTATGAGTTATTGCCCTTTTTTCACCGAATTTTTTAAATTTTTGTATTTTTCAGCTATTATTTGCAAAACTATAGAAGATGAAGGTTAAGTGTAAATTGATGAAATGTTTGCCATGCTGTGGTGACTTCAAAACTGATGTTGACATTTGTTCCTTGACCGCCATTTTCAAAATGGCCACCGAAAAAAGGCGGGTAAATTCAACATTGTCCGATTTCAATGAAATTTGGTTTCCAAATGTTGCGAGTTCAAATCCGGTGTTGAAAATTGTTCCTTGACCGCCATTTTCAAAATTGCCGCCAAAAAATTCAACCCGATTTCAATGAAATTTGGTTTCCAAGTAGATATTGATGGTGCGACTTCAAAACCGATGTTGAAAATTGTTTGTTGACCGCCATTTTCAAAATGGCCGCCAAAAAAAGGCGGGAAAATTCAACATTGTCCGATTTCAATGACATTTGGTTTCCAATAGGTCTTGATGAACTTCAAAACTGATGTAAAAAATTTTCGTTGACCGCCATTTTCAAAATGGCCGCCAAAAACGCAGGAAAATTCAACATTGTCCGATTTCAAAGAAATTTGATTTCCAAATAGATATTGATGTTGCGACTTCAAAACCGATGTTGAAAATTGTTCGTTGACTGCCATTTACAAAATGATGTCTTGACTTCAAAACTGGTGTCGAAAGTGGTCCTCAGCAAGAACGTTTTTTATCAAAAAAGCCCAACAAAGAAATATATCAAAAAACATGATCAGACTTTAAAAGCAGTTCAAGATATTGGAGGTGTTCGACCTACACAAGTTTGAGAAACTGAAGATCAACTGTATAACTTACATTGTTACCTTGATTGTGGCAACTGAAAGCCAGGTGAGAGATACAGGCTCCTGGGAGCCTCTGGTTTTGGTTTCAGGATTTCCATTGTTTTGACTTCATCTGACTTGAAGAGACAGTTGTCGAAATGGCCATATGTTGAAAGTATATTTACAGTATCTTCAGTATTCTCTTATTATCCGCTCGCCCATCGGAGTTGGGGAGGGGATATAGCATCTCGTCCGTCCGTCTGTCCATCCGTCCGAGTGTCCGTCCGAGTGTTCGTCCGTTCGTCCCACCTCAGGTTAAAGTTTGCATTAAGGTTCATATCTGAGAAACTACATGTGGCACATCAATCATCTTTGGTCAGTGGATGCGTCTTGGAGAGTGATGCTGCTTCAGATGATAATTGGGTTACTCTGACCTACATTTTACGCTTCAGTGACTCAGGTTAAAGTTTGCGTTAAGGTTAATATCTGAGAAACTACATGTGGCACATCAATCATCTTTGGTCAGTGGATGTGTCTTGGAGAGTGATGCTGCTTAAAATGATAATTGGGTTACTCTGACCTACATTTTACGCTTCAGTGACTCAGGTTAAAGTTTGCGTTAAGGTTCATATCTGAGAAACTACATGTGGCACATCAATCATCTTTGGTCAGTGGATGCGTCTTGGAGAGTGATGCTGCTTCGGATGATAATTTGGTCACTCTGACCTACATTTTACGCTTCAGTCACTCAGGTTAAAGTTTGCGTTAAGGTTCATATCTGAGAAACTACATGTGGCACATCAATCATCTTTGGTCAGTGGATGCGTCTTGGAGAGTGATGCTGCTTCAGATGATAATTGGGTCACTCTGACCTACATTTTACGCTTCAATGACTCAGGTTAAAGTTTGTGTTAAGTTACATATCTGAGAAACTACATGCGGCACATCAATCATGTTTGGTCAGTGGATGTGTGTTGGAGAGTGATGCTGCTTTAAATGATAATTGTGTCACTCTGACCTACATTTTACGCTTCAGTGGCTCAGGTTAAAGTTTGTGTTTAGTTCATATCTGAGAAACTACATGTGGCACATCAATCATCTTTGGTCAGTAGATGCGTCTTGGAGAGTGATGCTGCTTCAGATGATAATTGGGTCACTCTGACCTACATTTTACGCTTCAGTGACTCAGGTTAGAGATTGCGTTAAGGTTCATATTTGAGAAACTACATGTGGCACATCAATCATCTTTGGTTACTAGATTTGTCTTGGAGAGTGATGCTGCTTCTGATGATAAATGCAATTGGGTCACTCTGACCTACATTTTAGGCTTCAATAACTCAGGTTATAGTCTGTTTTAAGGTTCATATCTGAGATGCTACATCATTCATCTTAGGTCAGTGGATGCCTCATGGAGAGGGATGCTGCTTTTGAGAATTAATATTTTTGAAACTTGACTAAATTTGGAAATTTAATTGCTACAGGCGAGGGGATTAGCTGTCGTTTCCGACTGCTCCCATCTTGTTTAAAAAAAAAAATAATACACATGTACATTTTGCTCTTCTTCTGCCAAATGCCAAACATTTCTTAATATTACACGCTTTCAATGTTTATTTTACAACAAGTCCTGACTATTTGAAAACTTTTTGTAACAAACATTATGCATTAAACCTTGTTTGCCAATGCTTACCCCTGGATAATCACACAAAAACTTGTGTTTATGGGATATTCATTTCAACAGTTTTCACTGTAATTGAGAACTTTCTAATTAAAGGAAAAGATTTGTGAGGACAGCTCATCCTTTGATTTGACGTCTGCTGATCTAGCTACAGCAATGGAGGAACTTACTAGATTATCTGAAAAAATTTATGAAATGACAAAACATGAGGAACAAAGTCTTGTAGAGATGACCGACTCATCTGCTATGCCTGGTAAGATAGAAATCTTGTTCACTTTGTTTAAATATGAAAAAATTGAATTGCAAGTTCTTTATGGGATGGGTTAGCTTTATTACAAAAATGTACAGGCATATCAAGCTTATAAAGGACTCAATGAATTTACCTTTTTTTCCGTGTCAAAGCCACGCATGTACAACAAATTTGATATTCCCAAAACCAGAACTGATATTGTAAAAGACTAGAATGTATATAATGTGCAGTTACCAACCTTTCCAGATTGCCAGGAATAATCAGAAAATTTACTGGTCATTTTCATATTTTAGATTTAAGCTGGTCCATTTAAATAAAGAAATTAATCACTGAAGTATGAATTTTTGTCTCGTCCGCGACGAAAGGCGCGGAAAGCGAGACATATGTGTACAAAGTATGGCGGTGGCGGCGTAAACTTTCATGTTAAGTTTTTGTGATTAGGTCATTTTCTCAGTAAGTATAAATGGTAGGTCAATGATATTTGGTATATAGGTTGGTCTTGAGTAGTACATGACAGTCTGCTATATGGTTTTTGTCTTTGACCTCAATTTCAAGGTACAATGAACATGTTAAGTCTTTGTGCTTAGTTTAGTTTCTCAGTATTAAACTATAAGTGGTAGGTTAATGATATTTGGTATATAGGTTGGTCTTAGGTAGTACATGACAGTCTGTCATATGGCTTATGTCCTTGACCTCAATTTCTGGGTCTAGTTAGCATGTTAAGTTTTTGTGATTAGGTCATTTTCTCAGTAACTATAAGTAGAAGGTCAATAATATTTGGTATATAGGTTGGACTTGAGTAGTACATGACAGTATGCTATATGGTTTTTGTCTGTGACCTCAATTTAAACGGTCTAGTGATCATGTTAAGTTTAGTGATTAGGTCATTTTCTCAGTAACTATAAGTGGTAGGTCAATGAAATTTGGTATATAGGTTGGTCTTGAGTAGTATATGACAGTCTGCTATATGGCTTTTGTCTGTGGCCTCAATTTCACGGTCCAATGAACTTGTGAAATTTTTGTGCTTAGTTTAGTTTCTCAGTAACTATAAGTGGTAGGTCAATGATATTTGGTATGTAGGTTGGTCTTAGATAGTACATTACAGTCTGTCATATGGCTTTTGTCCTTGACCTCAATTTCATGGTCTAGTGAGCATGTTAAGTTTTAGTGATTAGGTCATTTTCTCAGTAACTATAAGTGATAGGTCAATGATATTTGGTATATAGGTTGGTCTTGGGTAGTACATGACAGTCTGCTATTTGGTTTTTGTCTGTGGCCTCAATTTCACGGTCCAATGAACTTGTTAAGTTTTTGTGCTTAGTTTAGTTTCTCAGTAACTATAAGTGGTAGGTTAATGATATTTGGTATGTAGGTTGGTCTAAGATAGTACATGACAGTCTGTCATATGGCTTTTGTCCTTGACCTTAATTTAACAGTCTAGTGAGCATGTTAAGTTTAGTGATTAGGTCATTTTCTCAGTAACTATAAGTGGTAGGTCAATGATATTTAGTATATAGGTTGGTAGTACATGACAGTCTGCTATATGGTTTTGTCTGTGACCTCAATTTCACGGTCCAGTGATTATATGAAAAAGAAAGGAAATGGGGTAAATGTCAGCATGTTAAGTTTCCCAGTATCTTTTAATGTAAGGTCAATAATATTTGGTATTTGGGTTTGTCTTAAATAGAACATGACAGCCTGCTGTTTGACTTAAGCCCTTGACCTCATTTTCACAGTCTAATGAACATGTTTGGTTTTTCAGTATCTATCAGTGGTCACTGATATTTTTTTTTTGGTGATTCATGACAGTCTGCTCTATTGCCTTTGTCACTTACCCTAATTTCACAGTCTAGCGAATATGTTTAGTTTTCTGATTTAGTCAGTTTGAGAATTCAAGTCAATTTGCGACCATGAAGGGACAGGCGAGACATCAATTTAGGCCAACACTTGTTTTTTAGCTCACCTGGCCTAAAAGGCCATGTGAGCTTTTGCCATCACTTTGTGTCTGTCGTCCATCCGTCCGTCAACAATTTCAAAAATTTTCTCCTCTGAAACTGCTGAGCCAATTGTAACCAAACTTGGCCTGAAGCATCACCAGGGTATGCAGTTTAAAAATTATGTTCGATTAGTCCGAAGACCAAACAACATGGCTGCTGTTACAAAAAATAGAATATAGGGGTAAATTGCTGTTTTTTGCAAATAACTCAAAAACCATTACAGATATCAAAAATCTGACAGGGTAAAAGTGATCAGCATAGCAAGATCTACCTGCCCTGCAATTTCGAAGAAAATCCGAAAACCCGTCTTGGAGTTATTGCCCTTTTTCTGTAAAATTTGCAAAATTTTAACTTTATTAATTTTTTATCAGAAAAACTATAAGAGATAGAATTCAACTTTAAATTGCAAAAATGTTCAGCATGTCAAGATCTACCAATGCTGAAATTTTGAAGATAATCCAAAAACCCTTGTAGGAATTATTGCCCTTTTTTCACGGAATTTTCAAAATTTTCATATTTTTCATCTTTTATTTCCAAAACTATAGAAGATGAAGATTAAGTGTAAATTGATAAAATGTTTGCAATGCTGTGGCGACTTCAAAACTGATGTTGAAAATTATTGGTTGACCAATGGCTGCCAAAAAAAGGCGGAAAAATTCAACATTTTCCGATTTCAATGAAATTTGATTTCCAAATAGATATTGATGTTGCAACTTCAAACTTGTGTTGATAATTGTTTGTTGACCACCATTTTCAAAATGGCCGCCAAAAAAGGCGGGAAAATTCAACATTGTCCGATTTCAATGAAATTTGGTTTCCAAATAGATATTGATGGTGCGACTTCAAAACCGGTGTTGAAAATTGTTCGTTGACCCCCTTTTTTAAAATGGCCACCAAAAAAGGCGGGAAAATTCAACATTGTCCGATTTCAATGACATTTGGTTTCCCAATTGGTCTTGATGTCGCAACTTCAAAACTGATGTTAAAAATTGTTCGTTGACCACCATTTTTAAAATGGCGGCCAAAAATGGCGGGAAATATTCAACATTGTCAATTTCAATGAAATTTGATTTCCAAGTAGATATTGATGTTGCCACTTCAAAACCGATGTTGAAAATTGTTTGTTGACTGCCATTTACAAAATGACGTTTGGACTTCAAAACTGATGTCGAAAGTGGTCCTTAGCAAGAATGTTTTTTGTCAAAAAAGCCCAACAAAGAAATGTTGTAAAACATGGTCAGACTTTAAAAACAGTTCAGGATATTGAAGGTGCTTGAGCTACGAAAGTTTGAGAAACTGAAGATCAACTGTATAACTTACAATGTTACCTTGATTGTGGCAACTGAAAGCCAGGTGAGCGATACAGGCTCCTGGGAGCCTCTGGTTTAGAAATTTGTGAAATATTTATGTTACAGTATCAAGATAATAGTTTTAAGTAGGCATTGTCAGTGATGTTGGAAGTTTATCCAAACAATGGAATAGGACACTTTCTGTGTTGTCTTGAAGAGAAAGGGGCATTGTCATTTATTTGTATACATGCAAACATGTAACCTGACATAGCTTAGGTATTATTTCAACACTTTTAGAAGGATCTCTTTAGGTTTTAATGGATTCTGTAAAATAATGGCAAATTCCACATTTTCAAAGTGATAAATTAGGTATTAAAGTTGTGGTTGGCAACTGTTTATAATATGTACATAGCATTGCAAAGGGTACTGTTTCAATATTGTTTTGACAATCTGTTAAGGATTTAATGGATTCTGCAAAATAATGTCAAATTCTGCAATTTTAATTGACTGCAAAAAATTTGAGGTCGTATAATGGTATGGCGCTGTCGTCGTCGTCTGGTGTCGTCGTCTGTAGACACTATTGTTTTTGGTCAATAACTTAAGTTCCAGTTGACATATCTTTATAAAATTTTACCATTGTGTTCCTTGGCACAAAAGGAAGGCTGGGGTGGGTTTTGGTAACTCTGGCCCCTCGGGTCTTTAAAAAAAGGGCCAAAAAGGGCAAAATTGGATGTTTTCACATATTTGGCTGTAGAGTATTTATTACTGTAAACGTATTAATTTTCGCGGATGCTTATTTTCGCGGTTTATGTGAGATCAACATATTTGCAGGTACTAATTTTCATGGTTTTCAATGTTAAAAAGGCTTTTTCTACACAAAATCTAATTTTTGCGGGTACTTTTTTTCGCGTTCAGGAGCCAAATGCGAAAATAGCGAAAATTAGTACACCGTGAAAATTAATACGTTTACAGTATTTATTGGATTTTGATGGGTTTTCTTTCAGTGGGTTCCTAATTAAATTTCCTATCAGTGGTATGTCAACAGATTTTTTCTGACATGTACTGTTCACGAGATAAATGGGCCCAAAAGGGGTGATTTTCAAAAATTTTATTTTTGTCTCACCCGCGGCGAAAGTCGTGGAAAGCGAGACATAGGCGTACAAAGTATGACAGCGACGGCGTTAGCTTTTACTATGTACAGGATATTTTGAAAACCCTTTGATGTAGGAACATCTTATTTTGTCCAGTGGTAGTACTAATCAAATGCTACCTGACAGACATAAAATCATGTGACCTTGACCTCTATTGCACGGTCCAATGACCACGTTAAGTTTCTCTGATTAGATCCATATCTCAATAACTGTAAGTGGTAGGTCAATGATATTTGGTATATAGATTGGTCTTGAGTATTACATGTCAGTCTGGCATACGACTTTTGTCCTTGACCTCAATTTCATGGTCTAGTGACCATGTTAAGTTTCTCTAATTAGATCCATATCTCAATAACTGTAAGTAGTAGGTCAATGATATTTAGTATATAGGTTGGTCCTGAGTAGTATATGCCAGTCTGGCATATGACTTTTGTCCTTGACCTCAATTTCACGGTCTAGTGACCACATTAAGTTTCTCTGATTAGATCCATATCTCAATAACTGTAAGTCTTAGGTCAATGATATTTGGTACTTAGGTTGGTCTTGAGTAGTACATGTCAGTCTGGCATATGACTTTTGTCCTTGACCTCAATTTCACGGTCTAGTGACCACGTTAAGTTTCTCTGATTAAGTCCATTTCTCATTAACTATACCTGGTAGGTCAATAATATTTGGTATGTAAGTTGGTCTTGAGTAGTACATGTCAGTCTGGCATAAGACTTTTGTCCTTGACCTCAATTTCACAGTCTTGTGACCATGTTAAGTTTCTCTGATTAGATCCATATCTCAATAACTGTAAGTGGTAGGTCAATGATACAGTACAGAAAGAGTGGTACCTAACAAATCACTGTGATAGACGTGTCCCACTCTGAGAGTGGATCTAAATATCTTTATTCCTATTTGAGATCATTTCCTACTCTCTTTTGTATTAAGAATGGTGTATTATACCACTTAAAATGTAGAAAAAAAAATTGAGATATCTCTTGAAGATAAAAAGTTATTCAGTATCACTCTCAGAGTGGGACATGTCTATCACGGTGATTTGTCACGGTACCACTCTTTCTGTACTGTATTTGGTATATAGGTTGGTCTTGAGTAGTGTATGTCAGTCTGGCATAAGACTTTTGTCCTTCACCCCAATTTCATGCTCTAGTGACCAAGTTAAGTTTCTCTGATTTAGTCCATTTCTCATTAACTATACCTGGTAGGTCAATAATATTTGGTATGTAGGTTGGTCTTGAGTAGTACATGTCAGTCTGGCATATAGCTTTTGTCTGTGACCTCAATTTCACGGTCCAATGAACATGTTAAGTTTTTGTGCTTAGTTTAGTTTCTCATTAACTCCTAGTGATAGGTCAATGATATTTGGTATATAGGTTGGTCCTAGGTAGTACATGACAGTCTGCTATATGGCTTTTGTCTGTGACCTCATTTTCATGGTTCAGTGAACATGTTGAGTTTTCAAGTATCTATTAATAAATGGTCAATAATATTTGGTATGTGGTTGTCTTAGATGGAACATGACATCCTGCTATTTGGCTTTAGCCCTTGACCTCATTTTCACGGTCTTGTGAACATGTTTGGTTCTCCAGTATCTATATCAGTGGTAGGTCACTGATATTTGGCATTTTGGTTTTCGGTTTTATATAACAGTTTGCTATATTGCTTTGTCAGTCAACATGTTAAGTTTTCTGAATTAGTCAGTTAGAGTTTTCACATCTGTTTTGCGACCAAGTAGGGATGGGCGTGACATCAATTTCGGTCCACACTTGTTTAAATTTTTATTCTTTGGATTCCTCTTGATATAAGAGTCAACAGATTTGGCATAGCTCTTACTGTTTCCCAGCTACAAGGGGTCAAAGGGGCCATACTTGCAATTTTTTGAAATATGTAAAATCTTCAGTTTTCATTTGATTTCGATGGGATTTTTTATGCCCCGCCACGAAGTGGAAGGGGCATATAGATTTACCCTTGTCCGTCCATCCGTACGTACTTACGTAACGTACGTACGTCTGTACGTCCCGAAGTTAAGTTTTACGTTTAGGTCCATATTTTGGTAACCTTTTTTAATATTTTAATATTTTTACATCAGTATATGCACCTTGGTTAGTACTACCAGATTCACATAGGGATCCATGACCTACATTTTACGCTTGAATGACTTTTGTTAAATTTTGCGTTTAAGTCCATTTCTCAACAACTACACATCATACAACAATGATGTTTCATCAAATTAATTGCCTTGATGAGTACTACCAAAATCATTGAAAATTAAGTGGCTTTGACCTATGTTTTATGCTTAAGTGACTTTTGTTAAATTTTGCGTTTAAGTCCATTTCTCAACAACTACACATCACACAACAATGATGTATCATCAAATTAATTGCCTTGATGAGTACTACCAAAATCATTGAGAATCAAATGGCTTTAACCTATATTTTACGCTTGAGTGACTTTTGTTAAATTTTGCGTTATGGTCCATTTCTCATCAACTACACATCATACCACTATGGTGTTGCATCAAATTAATCACCTTGATGGGTGCTATCCAAATCAAGGACAATTCAGTGTCTTTGACCTACATTTTACGCTAGAGTGACTTTTGGTAAATTTTTGTGTTTGAAGTCCATTTCTTAACAACTACACAACATAACCTTATAATGTTTCATGAAATGACTCATCTTAGTGAAAACTACCAAATTCTTAGACAATTCCTTGACTTTGATCGACATTTTACACTTGAATGACTTTGTTAAATTTTTGCATTAGGCCAATTTATTAGCAACTTGGTGGTTAATCAAATAAAACAGCATAATTCATGGATAATTTTATAACCTGACAAATATTTTATGCTTCAGCGACTATTAGTTGGGTAATTTTTGTTTACGTCCATTAACAAATATTTAATGAATAATCATCTGTAACAGTCATGACAGTACTTCTTGATAATTCCATCCCAATTCAGTGACAGGGAACTAAATTCCATTGATGATTGGCTAAGGTTATCTATTGCGATAAATTTGTCGGCGGGGCATCCGTGTTTTATAAACACATTTTCTAGTTCTTTGGACTGCTCTTGCCATAAGCTTTCATTATTATATCAACTGATTTGGCATAGCTCTTACTAAAAGGGGCCAAGCAATTATTAAGGTAAATAGTTTGTGTGCAGCTAATTACTGGGCCAAGTTCTTTTTGTATCTGTTCCAGACCATACGCATATTTGGACCGTACGTGTACGGTCCGGACCATACGGTTATATTTCCGAAATACCCATACGGTCGGACCGTACAAGTATGGTCCGACCATACGCGTATGGTCTGGCTATTTCAAAGTCTTGTGTGTTCTTGGATAATATATCAATTAATGTCATAAAATAATATACCGTTACAATATTATGTAATGAATTAAGCTCTTATGTTTAGAAACAAATAAGATTTTCTAAAAATCGTTATTTTAAAGAAAATATAAGAGAAAAATGAGAATTTACTTTACTGTAATTTGGAGACGCCTTTATAAAATTGACTTATTAATTGAACGTTATTTAAGATAAAAGAATAAAAAAAACTTGTGCTTCGGAAAAAATAAATGGAATGTTAATTGAAATAAAATATATGGTCTTCTTGTCTAAAAATCGCGAGGAAAAAAATTATTGAATACCACCTATAAGGAACAAAAACATTTTCCCAATTACCCAAAAAGGGTGCAAATCCCAAAATTTCGTAAAGGGACGGTCGAATAAATATAACAACGGAAATTACAAAGAGTTCTAAAAAAAGGAATACCCCCCATTCACGAACAAAACTTCTGAATGTAAAAATGAATTTTATGTATTAACTTTAAAACTTGTGTGAAAATGTGAAAATATTTTTCATTTCAGTTAATATATAAAAATTTATAATTTTTATAAAGACCTAATAATTTATACCGTTGTCAGTTGTAGTTAGTGTATCAGTTTTGACTGTAACTTACTTCTTTGAATAACGAATGCACAACATAGTGTCTGTCATTTTCTTTGTACTCATACGGTCTGAATATACGCGTATGGTCCAGCTCGTGGCAGACCGTACATGTATACTCATACGGTCCGACTGTACACGTATGGTCGGACCATACACGTACGGTCGGACCATATGAGTATATGCATACGGTCCGGACCGTACGCGTACGGTCCAAATACGCGTATGGTCTGGAACATTTCCATTTAATTACTGTATCTGTATCCTCATTCATTTTGAGATACATTTGTTCAAATTTCAGTGTTCGACATGCTGTGGTCTTATCATGCTGTGCTCGGCGTAGCCCTTTATTTAAAAAAGTTATGATTCTAAAATTACCTGAGTTGGGGTTTGCAACTGTATATAAGTTAGTTTTATTTATGTAATTATAGAGCCAGAGTTTACCTTAGAAGATATTCTCAGATTAAAAGGTAAGAGATATTTTCTTAAGACTAATTTGAAATAATAAAATACTAAAATTTCAAACACTTTCAGTTTTACTTTAATAATTGAATAAAATTTAAACACTTATAAGCTTCATAAGGGGTTAGAGAAAATAACTGAAAGGGTCTTAAAGTAATGCAAAACATTTTTTATGTCAACCTCTAAATTTTAGATATTTATAGCTTTTCAAAATGTCAGTATTGGAGCAGTACTGAAGTATTTGACCTCTCTTAACTGTTGATATCTTTGGGTCTTACAGTTCACCAGACTGAGATATCAACCCATGATTATTTTTTTTTAAAATGATTAAGCCGAAGTTTCATCATTTTAACTGGACTAAATATTTTGCAAAATGACTTGAGAACAACCATTTGCATGAATTCTGTACTAGTTTGTTTTTTTATCTGTTTTAGCATGTCTGAAGGATTTAGAAAATAAAATTGATGAGATAAATCTTCCAAATAATGGTAAAGGATTAACAAAACCAGGACTGTAAGTTGTTTGTTGGAAACTAGATATATTTGTACAAAATTAAATAAAGC
>MJUU01017341.1:19592-59664 GCA_002080025.1 Modiolus philippinarum | reverse complement strand
CTTCATTCTCACTTAAATGGAAAGGCTTTTTTATTTCACCCACTTAGATGGAAAGGCTTTTTTATCTCACCGTCTTAAAAATTGCATTTTGTTGCATCATATTAAAAATTGTCTTTGAAATACGTAATAAAATATATGATGACCCTATAACGTCCCGGTCGTGGACGAATCTGCTGGTGGATGAACAGCTGTCACAGAAACACTAGCGCCATCTGTTGTCATAATTCAATCATACGCGTTTTTTCCGCCACGTTTATTTTAAGCACATAAAAACAAAAGTTAAAAGATAAAATATAAAAGTTAAAGAATGATGCACAATGAATACTTACTTTGAACATTTCTCTTTCAAATTATAAAACATGAAATTTTTCGAAATTAACACGGTTCATATAATGTTTAGAACTTAACGAACAAAGCATAGAAATGGGAACATTTAAAGAAAGAACATAAAATATAACAAATTGAGTTTTAGAAACAATAATATAAAATATAAAAACTGCAGAAGTCGGGATGAAATAGGAACATTTAAAGAAAGAATATAAAATATGATAAATTAATATCCTAGAATCTACAATATAAAATATAGAAAATGCAGAATTATGGATAAGGAAAGTGAAAACAATAAAAAGAGAAGATAAAATTTACAGCATATAATTTCTCTGGTGGCGGAAATACCCCTCCATACAAAGCTACCCCATTTTGTCATAAAAGTGGGTTGTGCCTAATTTCATAACTTTTCACATAAAGACAACACTATCAAACATGATTAAAGTTTGACATCCAAATATCAAAATTATCTCATTCGTAGTGTTTTGAACAAAAACCCCTACTTCAATACATCGTAAAAATGGAGAACAAGTAAAAAGTAATTTGGTGATGCTTAACTTTTGACGGACTGTATAGTTTGTGTGCAGCTAATTACTGTATCAAGCTCTTTACTGTGTCCTCATTCGTTTTGGGATACACTTGTTCAAATTTCAGTGTTCGACATGCTGCGTTTGGAGTAGCCCTTTATTTATCCTTGAAATAATGTAAAATCCTTTAAAAACCCTTGAAATACCATTGAATTTCATATGAGGAAAAGAGTTGCAACCCTGTGTATGTCAGTTCACTAATAATTTGTCAAATTTGTCTCCAACTTCTTGTTGGATTTGTTTCTGATCTAGCATGAAGCCTCTACACGGGTAGTTATAAGAAACCCATTGGCCATTCCTGCCAGACTTGTATTTTTTGGTAGATATAATTACAATTTAGTGAAAAAACTGTTCTCAGCTTGCTTTCAGACATGATATGCTACTTCAACATGGTAAGCTATATGGAACCTCCGGTTCTGATCCTGTCGGACATGAACTTCCTGTACTACGCTATATGGATTTGGTTCAAAAATGAGTGAAATATAAATTCTTCATCATTTTTTTCAGCATCTACTGCAGGAAGAAATTTCAAACTTTTGTATGCAGCATCTACATTAGTTTTAAGGAACCTCATATTAGTCCTTTTAGACAAATACTTCCTGTTTGAGATTTGGATTTAGTCAATTATTTTTGAAGACTTATCGGAAAACTTGTCATATTTTGACATCTTGTTCTTGCTATGCTTTTTAAAAGCTACACTTTAAAAATTGAAAACATCTTTATCATGATTTTTGTCTCGCCCACGACGAAAAAGTCGCGGAAGCGAGACTTGGGGATAGCGTTTCCGGCGGCAGCGTCAACAATTGCAAACTATTGTGAATTAACAAGCTTATGTTAGTTGTAGGTCCATAGTATTTGATGTAAAGTTGCATTGTTATGGGTACAACTCAAATTCCTACTTAGATTATGACCCTGGCCCCTTAGTCACGCACGAACGACCACTTTAGCAAGCAGTTTGTACAGCCTATACCAGTAGTCCTGGGCACTTGATATCTGACATGCAGTTGCGTCTTGGGGAGTACATACCGATTCCACGCCCGGATGGTGGCCCTGGCCCCTTAATCACGCATGCACGTTCACTTTAAGTTTTAAGCAAGCAGTTTGTACTGCCTACACCAGTAGTCCAAGGCACTTGATATTTGACATGCAGTTGCGTCTTGGGGAGTACATATCGATTCCACGCCCAGATGGTGGCCCTGGTCCCTTAGTCGCGCATGAACGATCTCTTTAAGTTTTAGCAAGCAGTTTGTACAGCCTATACAAGTAGTCCTAGGCACTTGATATTTGACATACAGTTGCATCGTGGGGAATACATACCGATTCCAAACCCAGATGGTGGGCTTTTTTTGGTGGCCCTGGCCCCTTAGTCACGCATGAACGATCAATTTTTTTAGCAAGCAGTTTGTACAGCCTATATCAGTAGTCCTAGGCACTTGATATTTGACATGCAGTTGCATTTTGGGTTGTACATACCGATTCCACGCCAAGATGGTGTGGCCCTGGCTCCTTAGTCATGCATGAGTGATCACATCATTTTTATACGCCCGTCAAAAGACGGACGTATTATGGTTTATATGCCCGTCGAAAAACGGACGTATTATGGTATACCCTCCGTCCGTAACTTTTTGGTTTCCGGAGATTTTTTCTGTAACCGCCTGACATAGTGATTTCATAATTGGTATTTGAGTATATCTAGGTGAGATATATATCAAGTTCGAATTTGGTTCCGGTCCGTTGATTTTGTACAGAGTTATGGCCCTTGGACTTAGTGAAATTTTGAAAATATAGATTTCTGGAGGGTTTTTTTTGTAACCGCTTTACATATTGATTTCATATTTGGTATATGAGTACGCCTAGATGAGATACATATCAAGTTCGAATTGGGTTTCGGTCGGTTGATTTTGTACAGAGTTATGGCCCTTGGACTTTGTGAAATTTAATTTGATATTTGTTAATTGTTATATCTTGGTAAGGCACATATTCTGTTTGATTTTTTTTTCAATCAAAATTTTGTTGTGGTCCAACAATACAATAAAGTTGGACTTGACAGTAGACGGGCGTATCATGCGCTCTTGGCGCAGCAGTTTTTTTCCCCAAGGAAATTTGGTTCAAGATTATATTTTATTTTTATTCCTGCTGCAGTAAATTAAGGTGCAAATTAAGGCGATGCAAGGGGCGGGCGAGACGTATCCTGTGTCCACAGTTTATTGCCATTATCTGGAAAAGCATTATGTGCAAATTACTACTGCTACCTGAATATAAACACTTTTCTTGCATATTTGATCTGATTGCAATCAAATGTTGCAGGACTGCTGACAACACTGCCTACCTGTGCATATGATCTAGTGGGAATACAACCTCTAGCTCTCCTGACCATGCCAGGGTGAGCTTTTGTCGTCTGACATTTTGTTTCCGTTGTCTTTCCATTGTAATTCCATTCTTGAGGAACTTCTTGAGAAACTCATAATGGATTTGAACCGAATTTGGCATGATTGATACTAATGACATGCCAACCAAGTGTAATGTGGTGGAGATCCGACTTCTTACAATGCTGCAAACATGGAACTCCGTATAACATATGAGCCTTTGGTAAAATGCAAACGGAGATCTATAGAAAAAATATAAAAAATACCGAAGTTTAAAAAAAAACAGTAAATTTCGTTCTGCTGTACATGTGTTTCAAGGAATAACCTCGCATCAGCAGCATTGAAATAACTGCAGAATGAAACTTTGATTGCACGAAAGGAATGAGATGCTGACAGTGTTGTTACTTAGGTGGCATTCTGTCTGAATAAATTGCTGTCTTGGGGTAATTTCTCCAAGAGATATACAAACATCATCTAGAGAACTGTTGAATGGATTTAGATCAAACTTGGCATGGATGATTCTTATGAATGGATTCACCAAGTGATGCTACTTTGGTTCTGATTCGTCAAGCCATCAGCAGGATTGACCCAGTGGGTAAATTTGATTTAGGCATGGCTTATCCTTATGAGGTGCTGACTAAGTGTTGTCACTTGCCCATTTGTCACATAAACCAACCATCAGCAGAGTAGTTAGTTTGACATTGGAAATGCATGTGTGAAAGATCTTCAGTGAAACACTCGCTGGTTTTAAATCTAACAAGGCATGCATTTACTTATGAGGACGAAGTTTTGTTACTTAGGTGTCATTTCCTGAACTTAAATAGCCATCGGAGGCCGGGGAACATTGTTTAATATTGAACCCCACAGAAAAGGCAATTCAAAGATATTTTCCTCTGAAACAACTGTGTTGGACCAACCTTAATCCTTATGTATCTTAGACGGCCCTTCAAAAGATGTCTTACAAGTCTACATTCATCCAAGATGGCTACAAGCGGGGAACATACTAGTTTAATATTGATGCACATTCAAAGATCTCCTCTAGAAGCATCTGCCAAGCTGGAAATAAACTTACTATACACGCTTTGGAAACTCGATGTTCTCAACCATAAAACCGGTGTCATATAGCCATGTTTCCCCCATGCTAGTCTTTCCGGAGGGAAATTCTGGATCGATCCCCCGGAAAAACTGGCATGATCCAGTTTTTCTCCCAACAAATTTATGGGGGAAAACTGGATCAGTCCAATTTTTCTCATCTATGATGTCATTTTGAGCCAGTTTCATCACGACGTCATCGATAATCTCTGGGACGTTCTCTTCGGCGCATTTTAATCTTCTCTTTTAATGAGAAATCCGTTTCTCCCTTATTCTTTTTTGTATTATTCTTATATGTACAAGTTGTAATTTTGTAAAAACTATATTTTGTACAAAAATTCTGTGCAAATTATAATTTGTACAAAATTAGTCCCAAAATGACCTGAAACTTGTACAAGACTCAAGTCATTTGCTGAACTTCGTTTCAGTTGATGAATTTATTTAAAACATGTGTCATTTTAGTGTAATAGATCAAATATTCACATAATTTCACTACATATTGTTTAATGAATTTTAGGTTTGAAAATTATTATCATTGCAAACTCAATGGCTTACGACAAATTCCTGAAAGTTCTGTGTAATGCAACTACAGCAAGAAAAAGATCATGTGACAATCGTTGTTCCTCATGCTTTGTATTTATTTATGAAGCTGTGCAATTATGTACGTGCTCTTGCATTTTTTTAACAGAAATATTTAAAATATATTATGCATTTTCAGCTTCTATATCAGATATTAAAATTTAATTGCACAAAAGCAGCTACTGTTAATACGGACCACCCCCGGTGAAACTGCACACCGTGCAATCAGGGTAAATAACTGTACGCAGGGTAGTGCAAAACAAACCAAAAATAGACATGCAGACGAAAAATAACTTCATTATTATATGGAATATGTATCATATTATATGTGTAGGGGCAATCGTAAAGGAAAACTACACTAGTAACCTTTATTTGTCTCAAATATGTAAGCGTATTTATTTTTAATAAAGTCACAATAACCAAAAGAGTTAGTGTACACCGAAAAATTAGGATAGGTCTAAGCTTACATGCAGTTGGTAGCGACTAAGCAGTACACAGGGTAGGACTAATTTATTATTTATTGAATCATTGACATACTCTCCAAATAACAAACTAAAAATAGATAGACAATTCTTATATGATTTGCATAAAAGGAAATACGCTGATATGATTGGTTGAATTTACTTCCGGTATCAATTTCTGAAGTCGTTTATTCGTTGACCGAACTACATTTAAGTTCACCTTATAAATTCATACGCCGAGTGAATCAAATAGAACAAAAAAGTGTGATTGGCATTATAAAAGTAAGAAATTGATTACTTATCATCAAATTAAAAGAATTATAAGAATTAAACACCGTTTGAAAGAAATTTATAGGAGTATAAACGGGACCAAGTCACTCACAAACATATATCATAAAAGTCCTTCGGACTTTTATTTGTTTGTGAGTGAATTGGTCCCGTTTATACTCCAATAAATTCCTTTAAAACGGTGTTTAATCCTATAATAAATGAATTTGTTGTTTTTTTACTTAATATTATTTATATATTTGATGTGTTCACCATGTGGGGGCCGCGTTTTTCAACAGACAATCGGGATTCCCGTGGGACTACTAACTGCGTGCCACTTAAAACTGATATCTATCTTTTCTCGTATGAGGCCAAGTTTTTACAAGGGCAAACACAGAGAAAAAAACCAAACACATTTAGCCCGGTCCTTTAATTTCAGCTTCCGCTACATAGACTTTCTCTTAATAATCCAAAATTCACGGAATATTTACAGCTTGGAATTAAAGAGACTACTAATACACCTTGCAGATTAGAAGAATGAGAACCATGGCTTTGGAAACATATAAAATAATTAACAAACTTGCACCTGTCTGTCTTCATGATCTTGTCCATATGAAAAATTCAAATTATTTTTTTTCAGATACAGTAACGTACTGGATATTCCACAGATAAAATCTACACGGTATGGTAAAAAATCTTTTAAATTTGCTGCACTTACATTGTGGAACAGCCTCCCAGACCATTTCAGGACTGAAAACAGCTTTTCGCAATTTAAGAGTCTGTTGCAGTCTTGGAATGGGTCCAAATGCCGCTGTTCTGCATGTAGGTGATTGAAATTCTGCTTCTGGCTTGCTTATTTTTTATTATTTTTATTATTCTTATCTTTTCGTTTAAATTTGCAATTTTTTAGCTTCGATTTAAAATTTTTTATGTTTTAATTTTTAGTTAACAGTTCAGCTTTTTACTGATTATGTTGGTGTATCTTAAATGTTCAGTATATTTTATTGCTGCTTCAACTTTTGTTTGGTACATCTGTATGTGAAGTTTGAACAGGAGCCCAAAGAGGCGCTTGCCACGTGGGTCCTTGTTCAAGTCTATATACAGGCCTTTTGCTTTTTTGCTTTTTGCTTGCATGTCTTAGCTTATTTTAGTTTTAAATTTTGCATGTGACTTGTGTTGTTTTATTGTTAATGTATATTCGGTAAAAAGCTCTTCAGAGCTTATGTTATATTGTTTATAAATGTACCGAATCAAAATAAAGTTTTCTTATCTTATCTTATCTTATCTTACTTCAGCTTCGTACTTAGATCTTTTGATATACATTGACGAAAATGGACGTTTGAAATCTAAGCTTCATTACAAACGTCGCGGATGACTTCCCAATTGTTAACTTTCCCTTTCTGAGCAGCAATATACCTACCTCTCCAGCCTATAGAGTTAACATTTCAAAGTTGAAACGTTACTGTCGAGCATGTAGTTTATGTAGTGATTTTTGAATAGATCAAAAACACTGTCCCGAAAGCTGCTACATGTAAGTCAGGGATTTGTTCAGCTTTTGTTACTTTCATCCCTTCAGAAATGCTATGGTCGTCATCATGACATCATTAAAAGATATGACGTGTCTGTGTCCCAAATGACAACGGACATTTTCAGTTAGGTTTCACGTCTTCACGGATTTGACAATCAACCCTGGATTGACTCACTGAAAGTGCGATGGGTGTAGTTAGCAGAGCATAACATACTTACCCTGATGTTACTCCCGGTTTTCATAGGAGTTCACACTATGAGTGCTTTAGTTCTTAATGTCGTCTTATTTTAGTGCCTTGTGGCTGTCTCACGTCCTTGTTTTGTCTTTGTTACACCCCCGCAAACAAAGTTTTGGGGGTATATAGGAATCACCCTATCCGTCTGTCCGTCTGTCCGTCCGTCCGTCTGTCCGTCAATGTACCTTGTCAGCGCATGTTCTCCTAAACGGTTGCTTTGATTTTGATGAAATGTTACACAGTTGTAGTATACCATCTGAAGATGTGCATTAAGTAATATGGTTGCTGCCCGAAATTTTTAATGGGAGATAATTTGTCTTTGAATATTTTCTGGAAAAAGGGGGAGGCAAACCTTGTCAGTGCATGTTCTCCTAAACGGCTGCTTGGATTTTGATGAAATGTTACACAATTGTAGTACACCATCTGAAAATTCTTCTTTGGATTTATATGCAGATGATTCTACTTTACATGCAAAAAGTAATGATGTTGATGATTTAAATAAAAAGCTACAGAAAGATATTGATGTTATAGAAAAACGGTGCTCAGAAAATAGTATGAAGCTCAATCCTGTGAAATGTAAAGCAATGATTATTGGATCAAGACAAAAAATGAGTAACGCCAACTTTTATTTTAATACTTTTATATCAAATGAAAAAAATTGAGCAAGTGACATCTGGGTCTGTTTATTGATAGTCATTTAACATGGACAGATCAAATTAATAAAGTATCTAGGACAGTATCAAAAAGAATTAATTTGCTTAAAAAAATTCTTAAATTTTTGCCGATGCATGTACGAATTATATATTTTAACTCTTATATATTACCTCATTTTGAGTAATTGTTGTACAGTATGGGGATATTGTAATACAAATGGGATTGAAAAGCTCAATAAACTTCTTAAAAAAAACAGCAAAAGTTATATTAGAAGCTGATTTAATGACTCCTTCTTCATCTGCTCTTTAATTCTTTAAAATGGTTAGATATTGAAAGGAAAATTTGTTATCAAAAGGCTATTCTTGTATATAAATCATTAAATAATATGGTGCCGTCGTATTTGCAAGATAGTTTTCATTTTGTTGATAACACTACTTATAGTTTACGTTCCAAAAGTAACAGCATGTTAACTACGGTCGTCAAGTTGGTTACTTATTCCCTTTTCCCTATTCACCATTTACTTATTCCCTATTCCCTATTCGCTATTTACTTATTCGCTTTTCCCTATTCCCTGTTCGCTGTTTATTATTCCCTATTCCCTATTCGCTATTTACTTATTCCCTATTCGATATTTACCTATTTCCTATTCCCTATTCGTCATTTACTTATTCCCTATTCCCTATTCCATATTCACTATTCGCCATTTACTTATTCCCGATTCCCTATTCGTCATTTACTTATCATCCTTAACTTGTTTGTTGATTGATTGATTCTATTGATTAATTGATTGATTGGTTAGTAAGTTGATTGATTGATTCCTGTTTAACACCAACTTTAGCAATACTTCATATAGCTCAAATAAAACAGTCGTTTAAAATATAGTTAAGTTCTAATGTATAAATAAAACAAATTTCTGAAAGATCCTCTTCTTATAGAGAGTACACTATAATATACACATAGAAAGATGACCATTATGTCTATTAAAAATACTAAAAGGATTTATCCCGTATTACTGAACATGTGGAGACATAGAAAGATGACCATTATGTCTATTAAAGACACTTAAAGGATTTACCTCATGACATTGAAGATGTGGAAACATAGAATGTTGACCATTTTGTCTATTAAAGACAGATAATGGAGTTCTCCTATAACATTCAAGATGTGGAGATATAGAAAGATGACCATTATGTCTATTAAAGACACTAAAAGGATTTATCTCATAACATGGAAGATGTGGAGACATAGAAAGATGACCATTATGTCTATTAAAGACACTTCATGAATTTACCCCATAATATTGAAGACATGAAGACAAAGAAAGATGATCATTTTGTCTATTAAAGACACTTAAAGGTTTTATCCCATAACATTGAAGATGTGGAGACATAGAAGGATGACCATTATGTCTATTAAAGACACTTAAAGGATTTATCCCATAACATTGAAGGTATGGAGACATAGAAAGATGAGCATTATGTCTATGAAAGGCACTTAAAGGATATATCCCGTCACATTGAAGATGTGTAGCCATAGAAAGATGACCATTATGTCTATTAAATATGCTAAAACGACTTATCCCGTAACAATGAAGATGTGGAGACGTAGAAAGATGACCATTATGTCTATTAAAGACACTTAATGGATTTATCCCATAACATTGAAGGTATGGAGACATAGAAAGATGAGCATTATGTCTATGAAAGGCACTTAAAGGATATATCCCGTCACATTGAAGATGTGGAGACATAGAAAGATGACCATTATGTCTATTAAAGACACTTAATGGATTTATCCCATAACATTGAAGATGTGGAAACATAGAATGTTGAACATTATGTCTATTAAAGACACATAAAGTATTTATCCCATAACGATATAGAAAGATGACTATTATGTCTATTGAAGATACTAAAAGGATTTATCTCAAAACATAAAAGATGTGGAGACATAGACAGATGCCGATAATGTCTATTAAAGACACTTAAAGGGTTTATCCCATAAAATTAAAGATGTGGAGACATAGAAAGATTACCATTATGTCTATTAAAGACACTTAAAGGATTTATCCCATCACATGGAATGTGTGGTTATATAGAAAGATGACCATTATGTCTATTAAAAAGACTTAAAGGATTTATACCATAACATTGAAGGTATGGAGACATAGAAAGATGAACATTATGTCGATTTAAGACACTTAAAGGATATATCCCATCACATTGAAGATGTGTAGCCATAGAAAGGTGACCATTATGTCTATTAAAGACACTAAAAGGATTTATATCATAATAGTGAATATATGGAGACATAAAAAAATGACCATTATGTCCATTTAAGACACCCAAAGAATTTATTCCGTAACATTATGTTTATTAAAAAGACTTAAAGGATTTAGTCCATAACATTCAAGATGTGTGAAAAATAGAAAGATGACCATTATGTCTATTAAAGACACTAAAAGGATTTATCCCATAACATTGAAGGTATGGAGACATAGAAAGATGAGCATTATGTCTGTTACAGACACTTAAAGGATATATCCCATAACATTGAAGATGTGTAGCCATAGAAAGATGACCATTATGTCTATTAAAGACACTAAAATTATTTATCCCATAGCATTGAAGATGTGGAGACATAGAAAGATGGCCATTCTGTCTATTAGAGACACTTAAAGGATTTATCCCATAACATTGAAGATGTATAGCCATAGGAAGCTGACCATTATGTCTATTAAAGACACTTAAGGATTTATTCCATAACATTGAAGATATCGAGACATAGAAAGATGACCAATATGTCTATTAAAGACACTTAAAGGGTTCATCCCATAACATTGAAGATGCGGAGACATAGAAAGATGACCATTATTTATATTAAATACACTTAAAGGATATATCCCATAACATTGAGGATGTGTAGCCATAGAAAGATGACCATTAGGTCTATTAAAGACGCCTTAAGGATTATTCCCATAACATTGAAGATGTGGAATCATAGAAAGATGACCCTTTGTCTATTTAAGACATTTAAAGGATTTATCCATAACATGGGAGATGTTGAGACATAGAGAGAGGACCATTATGTCTATTAAAGACACTTAAAGGATTTTTCCCATTACATTGAAGGTATGGAGACATAGAAAGATGAAAATTATGTCTATAAACGGCACTTAAAGGATTTATCCCATAACATTGAAGATGTTGAGATAGGAAGATGACTATTATGTCTATTAAAGACAGTTAAAGGATATATCCCATAACATTGAAGATGTGTAGCCATAGAAAGATGACCATTATGTCTATTAAAAATACTAAAACTATTTATCCCGTAACAATGAAGATATGGAGACGTAGAAAGATGACCATTATTTCTATTAAACACACTTAAGGTAGATCGACACTAATACACGGCGCATTCGATTGGCGCATTTGTGTAACACGAATCGGATGCGGAATTGACTTGATTTTCAAGCCGGAATAATTCTGTATTGGCCTATTCCTTGTGACGTCAGAATAGATTGACATACACTTCCCCGCCAATTAGCTCCCTTTACCCGTAAATATTGTCTATTTCGTAAACTATATCAAATAACTTTCTTAATCGAACGGTGACCTGTAGATTTTTTCAGCGTAACAGATAGCTTAAGTATATATCTCTGAAATATCAAAAAATAAAAAAAATCTGTCTGATATTTATTTTATATGAAAGATAAACAATAAGCATGTTCTCACAGTTCCCTATATATTCTTTGTAAATATTGCTGAAAAATACTGAATTTGGCCTGATTTTCAAAGCCAGAAAACAGGAAAAGATGATCGGTGACATATCGTTTTTATTTTATTTTTGGAAAATAAGGGTAAGACCTACAAAATATCTTAAAATAAAAAAATTCTGTCTGATATTTTTATTAGGATCGAACTACCTTAAAGGATTTACCCCATAGCATTAAAATGTGTAGACATATAAAGATGACCATTATGTCTATAAAAGACACTTAAAGGATTTATCCCATAAAATTGAAGGTATTGGGACATAGAAAGTTGCACTTTATGTTTGTTAAAGACACTTAAAGGATTTATCCCATAACATGGAACATGTGGAGACATAGAAAGATGACCATTATGTCTATTAAAATACTAAAAGGATTAATCCCGTAACATTGAAGATGTATAGCCATAGAAAACTGACCATTATGTCTATTAAAGACACTTAAGGATTTATCCCATAAAATTGGAGATGTGGAGACATAGAAAGATAATCATTATGTCTATTAAATACATTTAAAGGATTTATCCCATAACATTGAAGATGTGAAGACATAGAAAGATGACCATTATATTATGTCTATGGAAGACGCTTAAAGGACTTATCCCATAACATTCAATATGTGGAGACATTGAAAGTTTCCCATTATGTCTATTAAAGACAGTTAAAGGATTTATACCATAACATGGAACATGTTGAGACATAGAAAGATGCCCATTATGTCTATTAAAGACACTTTAAGGATTTATCCCATAACATTGAAGATGTGTAGCCATAGAAAGATGACCGTAATGTCTATTAAGGACGGCTAAAGGATTATCGTTATAACATTGAAGATGTGCAGACATATAAAATTAACCATTATGTCTATTGAAGACGCTTTAAGGATTTATCCCATAATATTTGAGATGTATAGCCATAGAAGATGGCCATTATGTCTATTAAAGACACTCAAAGGATGTATCCCACAACATTGAAGATGTATAGCCATTGTGTCTATAAAAGACACTAAAATGATTTATCCCATTGCATTGAAGATATGGAGACATAGAAAAATGTACATTATGTCTATTAAAGACACTTAAAGGATTTATCCTATAATATTGAAGATATGAGGACATAGAAAGATTATCATATTGTCTATTTAAGACACTTAAAGGATTTATCCCATAACATTGAAGATATGGAGACATAGAAAGATGATCATTTTGTCTTTTAACACACTTAAAGGAATTATGCCATAATATTGAAGATGTAGAAACATAGAAAGATGACCATTACGTCTATTAAAGACACTAAAAGGATTTATCTCATAACATTAAATATGTGTAGACAGATAAAGACGACGATTATGTCTATTAAAGACACTTAAAGGATTTACCCCATAGCATTAAAATGTGTAGACATATAAAGATGATCATTATGTCTATTAAAGACACTTAAAGGATTTATCCCATAACATTGAAGGCATGGAGACATAGAAAGATGAACATTATGTCTATTAAAAACACGTAAAGGATATATCCCATAACATTGGAGATGTGTAGGCAAAGAAAGGTGACCATTATGTCTATTGAAGACATTTAAAGGATTTGTCCCATAACATGGAATGTGTGGTTATATAGAAATATGACCATTCTATCTATTAAAAACACTAAAAGGATTTATATCATAACATTGAAGGTGCGGAGACATAGAATGATGGCCATTATGTCTATTAAAGACACTTAAAAGATTTATCCCATAACATTAAATATGTGTTGACATATAAAGATGACCATTATGTCAAGTTGTCAAGATGACCCATCACATTGAATGTGTGGTTTTATAGAAATATGACCATTCTGTCTATTAAAAACACTAAAAGGATTTATGCCATAACATTGAAAATGTGGAGACATAGAAAGACGACCATTATGTCTATTAAAGACACTTAAAGGATTTATCCCATCACATTGAATGTGTGGTTATATAGAAATATGACCATTCTGTCTATTAAAAACACTTAAAGGATTTATCCCATAACATTGAAGATTTGGAGACATAGAAAGATGACTATTATGTCTATTAAAGACACTTAAAGGATATATCCCATAACATTGGAGATGTGTCGGCAAAGAAAGATGACCATTATGTCTATCAAAGACACTAAAAGGATTTATCCCATAACATTGAACATATGGAGACATAGAAAGATGATGATCATCTCTATTAAAGACACTTAAATGATTTATCCCATAACATTAAAGATGTGGAGAAATAGAAAGATGACTGTTATGTCTATTAAAGACACTTAAAGGACATATCCCATAACATTGAAGATATGTAGCCATAGAAAGATGACCATTATGTCTATTTAAGACACTTAAAGGATTTATCTCATAACATGGAAGATGTGGAGACATAGAAAGATGAACATTTTGTCTGTTGAAGACACTTAAAGGATTTATCCCATAACATTGAAATTTTTTGGACATAGAACGATGACCATTATGTCCATTAAAGAAACTTAAGGAATTTATCTCCTAACATGGAAGCTGTGTAGCCATAGAAAGATGACCATTTTGTCTATTAAATACAATAAAAGGAATTACCCTATAACATTGCAGATGTGGAGACATAGAAAGATGACCATTATGTCTATTAAAGACCCTGAAAGGATTTTTTCCATAACATTGAAGGTATGGAGACATAGAAAGATAAACATTATGTCTATTAAAGACGCTAAAAGGATTTATCCCATAACATTGAAGATGGGGAGACAGAAAGATGACTATTATGACTATTAAAGTCAGTTTAAGGATATATCCCATAACATTGAAGATGTATAGCCATAGAAGATGGTCATTATGTCTATTTAAGACACTTAAAGGATGTATCCCACAACATTGAAGATGTGTAGCCATTGATTATAAAAGACACTTAAAGGATTTATCCCATAACATTGAAGATATGGAGACATAGAAAAATGAACATTATGCATATTAAAGACACTTTAAGGATTTACCCCATAGCATTAAAATGTGTAGACATATAAAGATGACCATTATGTCTATAAAAGACACTTAAAGGATTAAGCCAATAAAATTGAAGGTATTGGGACATAGAAAGTTGAACTTTATGTTTATTAAAGACACTTAAAGAATTTATCCCATAACATTGAAGGTATGGAGACATAGAAAGATGATCATTTTGTCTATTAACACACTTAAAGGAATTATCCCATAACATTGAAGATGTAGAAACATAGAAAGATGACCATTACGTCTATTAAAGACATTAAACGGATTTATGTCATAACATTAAATATGTGTAGACAGATAAAGACGACGATTATGTCTATTAAAGACACTTAAAGGATTTATCCCATAACATTGAAGGGATGGAGACATAGAAAGATGAACATTATGTCTATTAAAAACACTTAAAGGATATATCCCATAACATTGGAGATGTGTAGGCAAAGAAAGGTGACCATTATGTCTATTGAAGACATTTAAAGGATTTGTCCCATAACATTGAATATGTGGAGACATAGACAGATGCCGATTATGTCTATTAAAGACACTTAAAGGGTTTATCCCATAAAATTGAAGATGTGGAGACATAGAAAGATTACCATTATGTCTATTAAAGACACTTAAAGGATTTATCCCATCACATGGAATGTGTGGTTATATAGAAATATGACCATTCTATCTATTAAAAACACTAAAAGGATTTATATCATAACATTGAAGGTGCGGAGACATAGAATGATGACCATTATGTCTATTAAAGACACTTAAAAGATTTATCCCATAACATTAAATATGTGTTGACATATAAAGATGACCATTATGTCAAGATGTGAAGATGACCCATCACATTGAATGTGTGGTTTTATAGAAATATGACCATTCTGTCTATTAAAAACACTAAAAGGATTTATGCCATAACATTGAAGATGTGGAGACATAGAAAGACGACCATTATGTCTATTAAAGACACTTAAAAGGATTTATCCCATCACATTGAATGTGTGGTTATATAGAAATATGACCATTCTGTCTATTAAAAACACTTAAAGGATTTATCCCATAACATTGAAGATTTGGAGACATAGAAAGATGACTATGATGTCTATTAAAGACACTTAAAGGACATATCCCATAACATTGGAGATGTGTAGGCAAAGAAAGATGACCATTATGTCTATCAAAGACACTAAAAGGATTTATCCCATAACATTGAACATATGGAGACATAGAAAGTAACTAAATACCGAAGTTACTGTGAATTTTGATTCTGCATATGCGCATTTCGACAACTCATGTCTCTTCAGTGCAGATAAAATCGAAACGTTTGGAAGACCATAAAGTCAAAATTGTTTAAAAACTGATAGAGAACAAATTACCAAATATGATCTAAATAGAAAGCCAAAATCAGCTAAGGACAGAGCTTTGCATGAGGGAGATACTCCTTAGTTTTGAACAAAATTTACTAAATTTAGATATTGTAAGTTTTCAAGTACAATCGGCTTTCGGGTCAGCACCGAAGAAAGATGATGATCATCTCTATTAAAGACACTTAAATGATTTATCCCATAACATTGAAGATGTGGAGAAATAGAAAGATGACTGTTATGTCTATTAAAGACACTTAAAGGACATATCCCATAACATTGAAGATATGTAGCCATAGAAAGATGACCATTATGTCTATTTAAGACACTTAAAGGATTTATCTCATAACATGGTAGATGTGGAGACATAGAAAGATGAACATTTTGTCTGTTGAAGACACTTAAAGGATTTATCCCATAACATTGAAATTTTTTGGACATAGAACGATGACCATTATGTCCATTAAAGAAACTTAAGGAATTCATCTCCTAACATGGAAGCTGTGTAGCCATAGAAAGATGACCATTTTGTCTATTAAATACACTAAAAGGAATTACCCTATAACATTGCAGATGTGGAGACATAGAAAGATGACCATTATGTCTATTAAAGACCCTTAAAGGATTTTTTCCATAACATTGAAGGTATGGAGACATAGAAAGATCAACATTATGTCTATTAAAGACGCTAAAAGGATTTATCCCATAACATTGAAGATATGAAGACATAGAAAGATGATCATTTTGTCTATTAAAGACACTTAAAGGATTTATCTGATAACATTGAAGATGTAGAGACATAGAAAGATGACCATTATGTCTATTAAAGACACTTAAAGGAATTTTCCCATAACATTGAAGGTATGGAAACATATAAAGGTGAACATAATGTCTATTAAAGACACTTAAAGGATTTATCCCATAACATTGAAGATGGGGAGACAGAAAGATGACTATTATGACTATTAAAGTCAGTTTAAGGATATATCCCATAACATTGAAGATGTATAGCCATAGAAGATGGCCATTATGTCTATTTAAGACACTTAAAGGATGTATCCCACAACATTGAAGATGTGTAGCCATTGATTATGAAAGACACTAAAAGGATTTATCCCATAACATTGAAGATATGGAGACATAGAAAAATGAACATTATGCCTATTAAAGACACTTAAAGGATTTACCCCATAGCATTAAAATGTGTAGACATATAAAGATGACCATTATGTCTATAAAAGACACTTAAAGGATTAAGCCCATAAAATTGAAGGTATTGGGACATAGAAAGTTGAACTTTATGTTTATTAAAGACACTTAAAGAATTTATCCCATAACATTGAAGGTATGGAGACATAGAAAGATGAACATTATGTCTATTAAAGACACTTAAAGGATTTATCCCATAAAATTGAAGGTATAGAGACATAGAAAGATGACCATTATGTCTATTAAAGACCCTTAAAGGAATTTTCCCATAACGTTGAAGGTATGGAAACATAGAAAGGTGAACAAAATGTCTATAAAAGACACTTAAAGGATTTATCCCATAACATTAAAGATGGGGGACAGAAAGATGACTATAATGACTATTAAAGACAGTTTAAGGATATATCCCATAACATTGAAAATGTATAGCCATAGAAGATGGCCATTATGTCTATTAAAGACACTTAAAGGATGTATCCCACAAGATTGAAGATGTGTAGCCATTGTGTCTATAAAAGACACTAAAAGGATTTATCCCATAACATTGAAGATATGGAGACATAGAAAAATGAACATTATGTCTATTAAAGACACTTAAAGGATTAATCCCATAACATTGAAGATATGAGGACATAGAAAGATGATCATTTTGTCTATTAACACACTTAAAGGAATTATCCCATAACATTGAAGATGTAGAAACATAGAAAGTAACCATTACGTCTATTAAAGACACTAAAAGGATTTATCCCATAACATTAAATATGTGTAGACAGATAAAGATGACCATTATGTCTATTAAAGACACTTTATTGATTTACCCCATAGCATTAAAATGTGTAGACATATAAAGATGAACATTATGTCGATTAAAGACACTTAAAGGATTTATCCCATAACATTGAAGGTATAGAGACATAGAAAGATGACCATTATGTCTATTAAGGACACTTTTAAAAAGATTTATCCCATAACATTAAATATGTGTAGACATATAAAGATGTTAAAGACACCTAAAGGATTTTTGCCATAACATTGAAGGTATGGAGACATAGAAAGATGAACATTATGTCTATTAAAAACACTTAAAAGATTTATCCCATAACATTGAAGATTTTGAGACATAGAAAGATGACCACTATGTCTGTTGAAGACACTTAAAAGATTTACCCCATGACATGGATGATCTGGAGGCGAAGAAAGATGACCATTATGTCTATTTAAGACACTTAAAGCATTGAAGATTTGTGAACATAGAACGATGACTATTATGTCTATTTAAGAAACTTTAGGAATTTATCTCCTAACATGGAAGATGTGTAGCCATAGAAAGATGAACATTATGTCTATTAAAGACACCTAAAGGATTTCTTCCATAACATTGAAGATTTGTGGACATAGAAAGATGACCATTATCTCTATTAAGGACACTTTAAGGATTTATCCAATGACATTGCAGGTATGGAGACACGGAAAGATGACCATTTTGTCTATTAAGACACTTAAAAGATTTACCCCATAACATTGAAGATGTGGAGACATAGAAAGATAACCATTTTTCTGTTGATGACACTTACAGGATTTATCCCATAACATTGAAGATATGAACACTTAGAAAGTCTATTAAAGACACTTAAACGATTTAATCCATAACATTGAAGATTTGGAGACATAGAGAGGTGACCATTATGTCTATTAAAGACCCTAAAACGATTTTTCTAATAACATGGAAGATGTGGAGACATAGACAGATAACCATTATGTCTATTAAGGACACTTAAAGGATTTATCCCATAACATGGAAAATGTGGAGGCATGGAAAGATGACCAGTATGTCTACAGGTAGTATTGAACAGGGATAAAACGTTTTGTATGATGCAGACTGTTTAACAATGGTCTAACAGTACATTACAGGTACTACTGATCCAGTAGTAAACGTTTTGTTTGATGCAGACTGTATAACAATGGTCTAATAGTACATTGTCAGTAGTATTGACCCGGGATAAAACGTTTTGCATATGCAGAGAATAAATTCACAGTAACTTCGGTATTAAGTTATTTGTATGGTGCCTTATGTATAACAATGGTCTAACAGTACATTCCAGGTAGTATTGACCCGGGATAAAACGTTTTGTATGATGCAGAGGTCTAACAGTACATTACAGGTAGTATTGACCCGGGATAAAACGTTTTCTATGATGCAGACTGTATAACAATGGTAAAACAGTACTTTACAGGTAGTATTGATCCGGTATAAAACGTTTTGTATAATGCAGACTGTATAACAATGGTAAAACAGTACTTTACATGTAGTATTGATCCGGTATAAAACGTTTTGTATGATGCAGACTGTATAACAATGGTCTAACAGTACATTACAGGTAGTATTGACCAGGGATAAAACGTTTTGTATGATGCAGTCTGTATAACAATAGTCTAACAGTACATTACAGGTAGTATTGACCCAAGATTAAACGTTTTATATGATGCAGAGTGTATAACAATATCTTAACAGTACATTATATGTAGTATACGTCCGGTATAAAACGTTTTGCATGATGCAGACTGTATACTTTACGGATAGTATTGACCTGGGATAAAACGTTTTGTATGATGCAGTCTGTATAACATTGGTCTAACATTTCATTACAGACAGTATTGACCCGAATAAAACGTTTTGTATGGTGCAGACTTTATAAGATTCGTCTAAAAGTACTTTACAGGTAGTATTGATCCGATATAGAACGTTTTGTATGATGCAGACTGTCTAACAATGGTGAAACAGTTCTTTACAGGTAGTATTGATCCGGTACAAAACGTTTTGTATAATGCAGACTGTATAACAATGGTCTAATAATATCGGTAGAATTGACCCGGGATAAAACGTTTTGTATGATACCTTATGTATAACAATGGTCTAACAGTACATTCCAGGTAGTATTGACCCGGAATAAAACGTTTTCTATTGTGGAGACTGTATAACAACGGTCTAACAGTACGTTACATTTAGTATTGACCCGGGATAAAACGTTTTGTACGATGCAGACTGTTTAACAATGGTCTAACAGTACATTACAGATAGTATTGATCGTGCATAAAACGTTTTGTATAATGCAAACTGTATAACAATGGTAAAACAGTACTTTACAGGTAGTATTGATCCGGTATAAAACGTTTTGTATGATACAGACTGTATAACAATGGTCTAACAGTACATTACAGGTAGTATTGACCAGGGATAAAACGTTTTGTATGATGCAGTCTGTATAACAATCGTCTAACAGTACATTACAGGTAGTATTGACCCATGATTAAAGTTTTATATGATACAGAGTGTTTAACAATATCCTTACAGTACATTATATGTAGTATATGTCCGGTATAAACGTTTTGTATGATGCAGACTGTATACTTTACGGATAGTATTGACCTGGGATAAAACGTTTTGTATGATGCAGTCTGTATAACATTGGTCTAACATTTCATTCAAACAGTATTGACCCGAATAAAACGTTTTGTATGATGCAGACTTTATAAGATTCGTCTAAAAGTACTTTAAAGGTAGTATTGATCCGGTATAAAACGTTTTGTATGATACAGACTGTCTAACAATGGTGAAACAGTTCTTTACAGATAGTATTGATCCGGTATAAAACGTTTTGTATGATGCAGACTGTATAACAGTGGTCTAATAATACATTATCGGTAGAATTGACCCGGGATAAAACGTTTTGTATGATGCCTTATGTATAACAATGGTCTAACAGTACATTCCAGGTAGTATTGACCCGGAATAAAACGTTTTCTATAATGGAGACTGTATAACAACGGTCTAACAGTACATTACATTTAGTATTGACCCGGGATAAAATGTTTTGTATGATGCAGACTGTTTAACAATGGTCTAACAGTACATTACAGATAGTATTGATCGTGTATAAAACGTTTTGTATTATGCAAACTGTATATCAATGGTAAAACAGTACTTTACAGGTAGTATTGGTCCGGTATAAAACGTTTTGTGTGATGCAGTCTGTAACAATCGTCTAACAGTACATTACAGGTAGTATTGACAAGGGATAAAACGTTTCGTATGATGGAGTCTGTATAACATTGGTCTAACAGTACATTAAAGGGTAGTATTGATCTGGTAAAAAAAACGTTTTGTATGATGGAGACTGTATAGTAATAGTCTAACAGTACATAACAGGTGGTATATACCCGGGATAAAACGTTTTGTATGACGCAGATTGTATAACAATGGACTAATAGATATCCCATGGTGGGAATGACAACAAGCGAAAATCCCATAGTATTACAGCAATTTTCCTATATACTGAATGCACTCACAATAGAAAATTTGGTAGCTGTCCAGGTACATGTAGTTACAATAGGTTTCTCAACATGAGTTTGACCTTCAAGGTAGAAAGGTCACATACCCATTCGTTGTATTTGTCTCGGATATGGGCCAGTTAATCTGGTGTCAATTTCAACAGGAAACAGGTCAAGTTCACCCAAACTTGTTTTTAATTATTGGAATAGCCAATCAAGGATAAAGATGCATTTTCTCGTGTAATAAGGTTAGAAATCACACAGTTGTACCATTAAGTATATTTAGTGTGTATGAAAGTTCATCCCTTCTCTTTGTTTGTTTCAATGCATAATAATAGTTCAAATGTACTTTATTTCTGTGGGTGAAATCAACATCAGGTAAATTGGCACACACCCAACTATATGTATGAATGGGCACTTTGTGACCTTTCTACTTTGAAGGCCAAACTGCTATTGAAAAACTTATTGTATTACCTGGAGAGTTAACAAAAATCCTATTGAAACTGCATTCAGTAATAGTAAAATTGCTGTAACTCGAATAATTCATTCCCTCTCCGTATCCGATTCTCTCCTTCTTTCGAGGTTAATGTAGCGATCGCAGTGAGTGGAATTGACTGGATTATTCGGGTTAATAGTATAATTTCTAATTTTAATTAATTAATTACTTACCCAAAGTATGCGCACTCTCCCTTTGATCAGGCTGGGGTGCTCCGATTTAACGGAGGAATTTTTCCTAACAGTAACAGTTGGTCTGAGTTTCCTTCCCCAAGACACTGATATCCCATGGCGGGAATGACAAGCGAAGATTCAATTGTAAACAAATCAGATGGAAATGTATCGTCTTCAGATTCATTGAGTTCGTCTTTTGACCAACTGTCATCGCATAATAAAACCAAATGCAAAATTAGTAGACATAAGTATGAAGCAGATTCTCCGTATGTTGGATCTGTTCGTGTTTTGCCTACTTCGACAGCTCACTGGACAGTTAATTGCTTAGATTCATTGCGTATTTTTTATGATGATTATTGCCAACCTTCGCCAACATCAATTTTAGATATTATTTTTCATGAAACCGGACTGTTTGGACAATTAAATGATGAAGATAAGAAGGAAGTAGCTGTGTTGAAGCAGAGTCTCAACTTTAGTACTAAAATTAGAACAATGCTGAAAGGGTCAGATTTTATCCCAACTTTGGATTCAGAAGGATTTGTTACAGAAATGAAAAATGACATCATAAATATCAGAAAACAGCAATGTAGGAGGTATATGTACACCCACTCTTTATGGCACATCCTGGTTATGGAATTTTCCCGTTGGGAAAAAATTGTGAAATCTTCAGTGACTGTATGGTTAAAGCCTGAGTCTAAAATAAAATTCTCTAAACATATTTTCAAAATTAAAAATATTTGGTTCCTGGTCATTTTAAAATTACTAAAACACTGGACCACATTTTTATTTGCATAATGCAACAGGAAATAAACAGATCCCGGCCATTTATATGCCCCCAGATCGAGGCTTGGAGGCATATTTTTTTGTACTGTCTATCTGTTTGTCTGTCTGTATGTGCATCCGAAACTTAAACCTTTGAAATAACTTTTGAACTATGTAAGATAGACTTCTCAAACTTGGCATATGTACAATGTATTAGTTTAGTCAAGACTCAAGAGGAACATAAATACTAAAGTATGCCAAAAATTGGGTCAGGTCAAAGGTCAAGGTCACAGAGGTCAAAAATGAGTTAAATAATTTTAGTGTTTCACAAACACATCTTGTTTAATGTGTTGTAATGTAAACAAAAGCCAAAATCTAGTGACTTCCGAATGTTTCAGCCCAGGACCAGTACAGGTAATTACATGTACACATGTATTTGATTGGACACTACACTGATGTGACATCACATTGATAAAGAGAATCTTTAAAATTACCTCAGTAATTCCTGTGATAACTGTCGATGATAACTGTCCACGTCTGTCATAATAAAATATATCTTCCATGTTTTGTCCTGCTTAGTGTCAGCACTGCATTTTAAGGTTTTATTCTGTGATGTTGTGAGAGTGGGAAAATTCATGCACAATCTAAGAACAGTTTTTGAACATGCACGAAATGGTAAGTTTTCCTGCAAAAAAGCTGATACAATGAACTGCAAGCAAGCTTAGCGTTGGAATGTTCTGTGAGAAAGTTTCAACAAATAGTTTGTAAGCAAAAATGAAACATTAACTTTCATTGGCTTGTCGATACCAACTAGGCGGACTGGAGCTTACACTGAAGCGAGAATCCATAACTAGAGGATGCACGTGCATTTATTTGTATCTCGTTTTAGATAGAATACTAGAAAGAATCTTTTATTTGTCCGAAGTTTTTACATAATTTTTTATACTAATTTTATGAGCAGACATATAAAGATGACCATTATGTCTATTAAAGACACTTAAAGGATTTTTTCCATAACATTGAAGGTATGGAGACATAGAAAGATGATCATTTTGTCTATTAAAGACACTTAAAGGATTTATCCGATAACATTGAAGATGTGGAGACATAGAAAGATGACCATTATGTCTATTAAAGACACTTAAAGGAATTTTCCCATAACATTGAAGGTATGGAAACATAGAAAGGTGAACATAATGTCTATTAAAGACACTTAAAGGATTTATCCCATAACATTGAAGATGGGGAGACAGAAAGATGACTATTAAAGTCAGTTTAAGGATGTATCCCACAACATTGAAGATGTATAGCCATTGTGTCTATAAAAGACACTAAAAGGATTTATCCCATAACATTGAAGATGTGGAGACATAGAAAGATGATCATTTTGTCTATTAACACACTTAAAGGAATATTCCCAAAACATTGAAGATGTAGAAACATAGAAAGATGACCATTATGTCTATTAAAGACACTTAAAGGATTAAGCCCATAAAATTGACGGTATTGGGACATAGAAAGTTGAACTTTATGTCGATTAAAGACACTTAAAGGATTTATCCCATAACATTGAAGGTATGGAGACATAGAAAGATGACCATTATGTCTATTAAGGACACTTTTAAAAAGATTTATCGCATAACATTAAATATGTGTACCCATTATCCAAAAAGGCCTCCAGAGGGGAATATTGTTTAACATTTGACCACTTTCAAACATTTTCATCGTTGAAACTACAAAGCCATTTGGAAGCAAACTTGGCCACAATAGTCTTTAGGTGGTATCCTGCAAAAGAGGACCTTTTCAAGTTTGCCGATTATTCAAGATGGCTGCCAGCAGGGAATATAGTTTAACATTAGACCCTATTGGAAAACACATTCAAAGATCTTCTCCTCTGAAACTATTGGGTCAATTGGAACAAAACGTGGCCTCAATAGTCCTTGGATGGTCCCCTGCAAAAATGGTGTTTTTCAGGCTTGCTCGTTATCCAAGATGAGGGGAACATAGTTTAACATAGGATCCTATGGGAAGACTTTCAAAGAGCTTCTCCTCTGAAAATATAAAGTTAATTGGAAGCAAACTTAGCCACAATAGTCTTTAGGTGGTCCCCTACAAAAAAGGTGTTTTTCAAGTTGGGCTGATATCCAAGATTGCAGCCAGAGGGGAACAATTTGTTTAACATTGGACCCAATGGGAAAACACATTCAAAGATCTTCTCCTCTGAAAGTATTTGGTCAATTGGAACAAAACTTGGCCACAATAGTCCTTTGGAGGTCATCTGCAAAAAAGGTGTTTTTCAGGTTGGCCTGTTTTCCAAGATGGCCGCCAGCGGGGTACATATACATTTTATATCCCCAATTTCAATTTTAATTTTTTGAAGATCTTTCTATCTAATTTTCATCTATAGCACACCTGAACAGAAAATTCCCCTGCATCCATTTTTAGAATTTTGTTGAATTGGGGAACCCCCATATGGAAATAACACTGCAAATTATTTCGTTTATTGAAACCATCATTAAACAGAATAAATGTTGTAAATGTTCTGATTGATTAGAATTTTCATTTCATTAATATTCAGCATTGACGGGTGTTTAGAAATATCAGGGTTTCCAGACTATAGTCTATTTCGTGATTTGGGTGATTTTTTCTCTCAAAGGGGGTATGCTCCTATGACCTTATGCAGTTTGAATTTTACTGGTATCATTTGACTGTATGATGCTATGCCTTTGTTCCACTTGCTTTTACCTTGAAATTTCAGGATTACTTTCATTTTTAAATAGTTTCTATTGAACAGAAATAACATTTTTTTTTGGTTGAAATTTTACCGAAAAACAGTCAAAATACCGTGTAGAAAGAAAATGCTCTGATATCTTATACAAAACTGTTAAGTCTGAACTTTCTACATAATCTTGCTGAAGTGGTATGGTATTTAACTAAATATTGTCTCGTCTTGATAAATTGGACTTTTTTCTAGTTTGACGTTTACTCCGTGTCTTTTTGTGTATTTATTTTTAGCCATTCACCACACATAGGGGGAGGGTTTGGATCCAACGAAACGAGTTTAACCCCACCACAATTTTTGCGCCTGTCCCAAGTCAGGAATATGTTGGTCTTTGGCTTGTCCTTGTCTCCTTATAAAATTTTAGTTTCTTGATATTTGGGATGTGGTTTGTTTCCATTGATTTATTCACTTTTTAGCTCACCTGGCCAAAGGCCATGTGAGCTTTTGCCATCACTCGGGGTCCGTCGTCCGTCCGTTTACTTTTATTCAAAGATCTTCTCCTCTGAAACTACTGGGCCAATATTAACCACTTGGCCTGAATCATCACCAGGGTATGCACTTTAAAGTTTGTGATTTTTATGTCCGTAGACCAAACAATATGGCCGCTGTTACTAAAAATAGAACATAGTGGGTAAATTTCTGATTTTTGCAAATAACTCAAAAACCGTTACAGATATTAAAATTCTGATGGAGTAAAAAGGATCAGCATGATGAGATCTACCCACCCTGCTATTTTGGAAAATATCAGATAATCGGTCTTGGAGTTATTGCCCTTTTTCCACAAAATTTCCATTTTTTTGTTACTTTTTGTCTTATATATTGAAAATGATAGAAGATAGGTGTAAAGTTTTAATTAAAAAAAATGGTCAGCATAATAAGATGTACATGTCCTGCAATTTAAAAAAAAATCTGAAGACCCATATAGGAGTTATAGCCCCTTTTTTAGCTCACCTGGCCTAAAAGGCCAAGTGAGCTTTTGCCATCACTTTGCGTCCGTCGTCCGTCCGTCCGTCAACAATTTCAAAAATCTTCTCCTCTGAAACTGCTGGGCAATTGTAACCAAACTTAGCCTGAATCATCACCAGGGTATGCAGTTTCAAAATTGTGTTCGATTAGTCCGAGGATCAAACAACATGGCTGCTGTTACTAAAAATAGAACATAGGGGTAAATTGCTGTATTTTGCAAATAACTCGAAAACCGTTACAGATATCAAAAATCTGACTCAAGTGAAAATGATCAGCATGGCAAGATCTACCTGCCCTGCAATTTTGAAGAAAATCTGAAAACCTGTCTTGGAGTTATTGCCCTTTTTCCGTAAAATTTTAAAAATTTCAATTTATTTTATTTTTTATTTGAAAAACTATAACAGATAGAGGTCAACTTTAAATGCAAAAATGTTCAGCATATCAAGATCTACCCACCCTGAAATTTTGAAGAAAATCCAAAACCCCTTGTAGGAGTTATTGCCCTTTTTTCACCGAATTTTTTTAATTTTTGTATTTTTTGTCTTTTAGTTCCTAAACTATAGAAGATGAAGGTTAAGTGTAAGATGGTGAAATGTTTGCCATGCTGTGGCGAATTCAAAACTGGTGTTGAAAATAGTTTGTTGACCTCCATTTTCAAAATGGCCGCCAAAAAAAGGCGGGAAAATTCAACATTGTCTGATTTCAATGAAATTTGGTTTCCAAATAGATATTGATGTTGCGACTTCATAACCAGTGTTGAAAATTGTTCGTTGACCGCCATTTTCAAAATGGCCACCAAAAAAGGCGGGAAAATTCAACATTGTCCGATTTCAATGAAATTTGGTTTCCAAATAGGTATTGATGTGGCAACTTCAAAACTGATGTTAAAACTTGTTCGTTGACTGCCATTTTCAAAATGGCCGCCAAAAATGGCGGAAAAATTCAACATTGTCCGATTTCAATGAAATTTGGTTTCCAAATAGGTATTGATTTGGCAACTGCAAAACTGATGTTAAAAATTGTTCTTTGACTGCCATTTTCAAAATGGCCACCAAAAAAGGCGGGAAAATTCAGCATTGTCTGCTTTCAATGAAATTCGGTTTCCAAATAGATATTAATGTTGCGATTTTATGGTGTTAAAAATTTTGTTGACCGCCATTTACAAAATGATGTCTAGACTTCAAAAATGGAGTCAAAAGTGGTCATTAGCAAGAATGTTTTTTGTCAAAAAAGCCCAACAAAGAGATAGAGTAAAACATGATCAGACTTTAAATACAGTTCAAGATATTGGTTGTGTTTGAGCTACCAAAGTTGGAGAGACTGAAGTTCAACTGTATAACTTACAATGTTAGCTTGATTGTTGCAAATAAAAACCAGGTGAGCGATACAGGCTCCTGGGAGCCTTTGGTTGTTGAATTTTCTTGATTTTTGTACGTTTTTACTTTTTATTTCAAAAACTATTTGTGATAGAGGTTAAGTTTGAATTGCAAAAGTGTTAAGCTTATCGAGGACTAAAATTTCTACAGATGTCCAACAGGTTCTCATCTCATCCAAGATGGCCGCCAGCGGGGAACATAGTTTAACATAGGGACCCTATGGGAAAGGCATTCGAAGATCCTTTTCTCTGAAACTACTGAGCCAATTGGAACCAAACTTGGTCACAATAGTCCATTGGTGATCCACTTCAAAGTTTGTGATTTTTATGTTCATACCTCATCCAAGATGGCCGCCAGCAAAGAACATAGTTTAACATAAGTGCATTCAAACATCTTCTTCTCTGAAATTACCAAACCAATTGGAACCAAACTTGGTCACAATAGTCTATTGGTGGTCCCCTTCAAAGTTGGTGATTTTTATGTTCATACCTCATCCAAGATGGCCGCCAGCGAAGAACATGGTTTAACATAAGGACCCTATGTAAAATGCATTCAAAGATCTTCTTCTCTGAAACTAATTAGCCAATTGGAACCAAACTTTGTCAGAATAGTCCATTGGTGATCCACTTCAAAGTTTGTGATTTTTATGTTGGTACATCATCCAAGATGGCCGCCAGCGAGGAACATAGTTTAAAATAAGGACCCTATCTGAAATGCTTTCAAAGATCTTTGAAACTAATGAGCCAATTTGAACCAAACTTGGTTACAATAGTCCATTGGTGGTCGCCTTTAAAGTTTGTGATTTTTATGTTCATACCTCATCCAAGATGGCCGCCAGGGGGAAACAGACCCTATGTGAAATGCATTCAAAGATCTTCTCTGAAACTACAGAGCCAATGAGAACCAAACTTGGTCACAATAGTCCTTGGGTGGTTTCCTTCAAAGCTTGTGACTTAAGTATGATTCGTCTACGATTGCAGAATAATCAAATCCAATATATTGAAATAAAATTATGTCATGGTATAGTAAGTCGAAATATTATCATCTTTAATTCAATAATGTACTCTTAACCTAAGTCATGTAAGTATGTATGTAACATTTTATTGCTGAGAGTGGGGGGTCAAAATAGTTCAGCTTTTGAAATGTGACCCATTTTGAGCCCAATTTACTCAAAGAAAAGCCAAGAGAACCTCCAATTTTAATTTAAATTTTTGAAGATCTTTCTATCTAATTTTCATTTACAGCATAGGTTTGCACCTTATCCAAGACAGCCACCAGATGTGAACGTATTTTAACATTGGACCCTACCATGGCTACGGAAAAACACATTCAAAGATCTTCTCCTTTGAAATGACTTAGCTAATGGGAACCAGACTTAGTGACAATGGTCCCTGGATGTGCCTGTTTAAAAATTGTGGCTGGTAGATTTGCACCTCATCCAAGATGGCTGCCAGCGGGGAACATTGTTTAACATTGGACCCTATGGGAACTGAGTTCCAAAGATCTTCTCCTCTGAAATCACTGAGCGAATTACTGGTAGAACCAAACTTGGTTACAATAGTCCTTAGGTGGTCCACTCTAAAAATTGTGTCCTACAGGTTCGCACCTCATCTGAGATAGCCACCAGCAGGAAACATAGTTTAATATTGGGTAAGCTTTCTGTAGTATGTCAAAGGATTTAGTGTAGCTCACCATTTCTGAAGTGTAAGGGGCCAAAGGGGTTAGATATGTAAACTGTTTACTTTTCATTTGATTTCAATGAGACTTGTTTCTTTGGGTTCCTCTTGACACTTTTAGAAGTAGATCACAGCTGTTTTTCTGCATTCTAATTTCATTGTAACATGCTGTGGTTTTATCATACACAGTTAGTGAAGCCTTTCATTAATAAGGTTATCCAGTACATTTTTCCAGTTATCCTGTCATATTGTCTTGTAAAAGTCTGACCATATTTTTATACATCTACTTCACTTTAATTCACCTTTTTACATAATTTACATGTTTCTAACAAGAAAAAACCAATAGGACTGCCAGGATGCTACCTAGCCCCTTTTTCTCACCAATTATTTACATTATATGCTGCCATAGTGCCATTGTCTTGGCACCTTTAAGATCCCTGTATGACAAGTTCTCTGAATGGTACATAGCTCTATCCGATATTGTCCTTCCCTGGGCAGACATAAAAGAATTGTTCTATCTTCATATTTCTTAAGGAGGTACATTTGTAGACCTGGGTAGGCCTAAAATTTTCCACTCGTTTAATTTTCTTAATATTTTCAGCATTAAAACTACACATGTTCATGTCGACTATCAGCAATTTTCAACAATTTTTACCCTCCCGTTTTATGTCTAGTCGTCATCAAAGATACCCTGTTTCCTCATATTTTTTGGTCCGTTCAGCTCTAATTAAATTTGTATTTGATTTAAAATTATTTCAAATGCACAATTCTGTAGTTTAGACATGTGTGAAAGTAGGCATGAATAATAATAGTAAATTTAAATAGTTTGAACTGAAATACATGGGTGTTCTGAATAATATAGGCTGATATTTTTACTCTATGTTGATCAATATTAAATATTTCTTGTAAAAAATTCTGTCGTTTAATATTCACCAAAAACTGAGAATAGACAGAAAACTAGTATATGTAAGATATATCAAATTTTAGAAAATTCTACCGTCTCATTTTTTCTTAATTTATAATAAAGTAGGTGAAAATCCTGAAAATTGCTGAATCTGTGCAATAAATTACCTCCCTTGGAAGAAATCTGACTTTTACCCATTTTCATTATTTTTGGACAGCATTGCAAAAATTTATAGTAAAATGCACTCATTATTAATTACTAGATGTTGGATATTTGTTTTCATGACAAAATTAACATTTATTTGCTGTTTGGAAAAATTTTTACAATTTCAGAATTTTGATTGTAATGATTCTATTTGTTTGTGTAAGTAACAAAAAAGTGAAAAACAGAGTGATCTCCTCCTACCCCAGATCTACCCCCTTAAATGTTGCTGAGCACACATAAAACAATAATAAATTCATAGATCAATCACTAATACTTATATGTATTGACTTACAAGTGAAGCACTATTCAGCCATTTGATGACAGTTTTTCTTATTTTTAGGAAAACAAATACAATGGAAGAGGATTTTATAACAAATGTCCAACTTATGATAGCTTATCAAGCGGGAAATTTTATCCGACATGGAGTAAGATCAACCCAAGGTGGTGTGCCTGAAGCTTTATTTGTTGATATTTTTAGAACATTTGCAAAGATATGTAATTTACATGCAGTGTAAGTATAATAGTATAGCTTTAATGGTCCTTTGAAATTCTAGCGGACAATAGAGCTACGGATTCCGCCCTTTTAAAAACTTGCGATTTAGCAACTCAGATCTGAGCAGCACCTTTCCAGGTTTTTCTGGCAGTCAGATGCCTTGTGCTCGTGTTCAAATGGATATCTTTCATTACGGTATATATTTTTATCAAGAAATGCTTCTTGAAGCATTTTGCTCGATTATGGATTCACGTAAACTGTGATACAATATTCCAGGTTTTAATGTATTTTTACATAAATTAAGAATCAGTTGAAACATCTTGCTTCTTCTTAGCTCACCTGACTATGCCAGGGTGAGATTTTGTCATCACTATGCGTCCGTAGTCTGTCGTCTGTCCGTCCCTCAACAATTTCAAAAATCTTCTCTGAATTCGCTGGTCCAAATGTAACCAAACTTGACTTGAATCATCACCAGGGTATGGCTTCTCAAAATTATGTCCGATTAGTCGGCTGGTCAAACAACATGGCCGCCATTGCTAAAAATAGAACATAGGGGGTAAATTGCAGTTTTTGGCTAATAACTCGAAAATCGTTACAGATATATAAAATCTGACTGGGTAAAAATTATCAGCATGTTAAGATCTACCTGCCCTGCATTTTTGAAGAAAATCTGAAAATCCATCTCGGAGTTATATCCCTTTTTCCATTAAATTTTAAAAATTTTTCCATTTTTTATTTTTTATTTCAAAAAGTGTAACAGATAGAGGTCAAGTGTAAATTGCAAAAATGTTCAGCATATCAAGGTATACCCACCCTGAAATTTTGAAGAAAATCCATAAACTCTTGTTGGAGTTATTGCCCTTTTTTCACCAAATTTTAAAAATTTTTGTAGTTTTCATCTTTTATTTCTAAAACTATAGAAGATGAAGGTCAAGTGTAAACTGATGAAATGTTTGCCATGCTGTGGCGACTTCAAAACCGATGTTGAAAATTGTTCCTTGACTGCCATTTTTAAAATGGCCGGCAAAAAAGGCGGGAAAATTCAACATTGTCCTATTTCAATGAAATTTGGTTTCCAAATAGATATTGATGTTGCAACTTCAAAACCGATGTTGAAAATTGTTTGTTGACTGCCATTTACAAAATGATGTCTCGACTTCAAAACTGGTGTCGAAAGTGGTCCTTAGCAAGAATTTTTTTTGTCAAAAAGTCCAACAAAGAAATATAGTAAAACATGATCAGACTTTAAAAACAGTTCAAGATATTGGAGGTGTTCGAGCTACAAAAGTTTGAGAAACTGAAGATCAACTGTATAACTTACATTGTTTCCTTGATTAAGGCAACTGAAAGCAAGGTGAGCGATACAGGCTCCTGGGAGCCTCTTGTTAGTCAACACTCGTTTAAAAATGTACCTCTGTTCATTGTGCTAGAGGTATATCCTGCTGTGCTTTGTTGAGCTCATTACTTTTGTATTATTTTAGACCAGGCGAAGCATGGATTGGCAAAATGACAATTAATCATGGTGTAAAAGTTCCAGTAAAGTCAGCGGCAGATCTTATATTATTTCCAGAAAGCTATACTGAAGACTTATTGGATGAACTAGGAAATGGTGATACTGTATCTGTTGTATCAGTTTTTGAGGTAGTTAGAGTATTTGGGAGCATGTATAGCCCATATTAATCAGGCAGCTGATTCCGAAATTAAACATACCACCCTTTCATTTCTGTACCCATGTTATAAAAAATACCCATGCCTTAATGATTTTGGCAACAACATTTTTGACAAAAAAAAAGAGAGTACAAAAGAAAAAATAGATGTATTATTATACCCCACTTGAAAAAATAATGAAAATAGTCTGATGCCTTTGTTCTCTGTCCAAAACCCATATAATCAGTTTGCCATGTGGCATTTATGTCTAGTCCCTTGATATAGGATATAATGGACAAGAGAATTAATGAGGTATTTAAAAAATCGGGACAGTTTTTTCAACTTCAAGTAACCCAAACAACAATTTGGGGGATGCTTATAATAACCTAAACTAGATTCTCCCAGGAGCCTGTAATTGCTCACCTGGCTTTTAGTTGCCAGGTTTAGGCAAACTATACCAATATACATATTGCTTAAACTACAACATTAGTGTAGCAGAATAATGTTTTTTTTTTCAAAAATAAATTCCAGGTTTAGTTTCAATGGCAACTAAACTTCCTCTATCCATTATAACCAATTTCATACCACCTTTCAAAAACAAAAAAAAAGGGGGGGGGGGGCTAGGATCCCCTTTATGATGTAGGTAATACATATTGCTGAAATCAAAACATAATGAGACCCCCTTTCAAAAAAAAAAAAAAAAATTGGGGCAAGGGTTTCCCTGATTATCTAGATAGGTTATACATATTGCTGAAATCAAAACAAAACATGTAGCCGAAATGCTTGATTATCCATTACAATCCATTTTTGACAACCTTGCAAAAAAATTTAGGCAGGGGTTCCCCTTATAATCTAGGTAATACATTTTGCTGAAATTAAAACATTACATATAGCAGAATACTTTTTTTTTCTAAAATTTCAGTATTCTGGTTTGGTTTCCATGGCAACGAAATGATCTATCCATTATAACCCATTTCGGACCACCTTGCAAAAAAGATTTTGGCAGGGGTTCCACTTATAATCTAGGTAATACATATTGCTGAAATCAAAACATAACATGTAGCAGAATACTTTATTTTCTCTAAAATTTCAGTGTTCTGGCTTGGTTTCCATGGCAACGAAATGCTGGACTATCCATTACAACCCATTTCAGACCACCTTGCAAAAAAAAAATATAGGCAGGGGTTCCCCTTATAATCTAGGTAATACATATCGCTGAAATCAAAACATGTTCTTAAATGCCAAAAATACCGGTAGTCGTTAAAAACAGTACATAAGGTCTATTTTTGGAAAAGAATGATTTATGTTATTCACATTATGCAGGTTGTTGTTGAATACAGTTAAGATATATAACAAATATCATTGGAAGGATTTTAAATGATCAGATAAGACAGGAAGTTGCTGAATACTAAGGGTCACTAAGACAGTTTTGACTACTTCGAAACCTGAAAAAGCCATTTAAACTTTTGCCATATAACTTTCCATTTGCATTTACCTTAGCAATACCATTTTGATAACCATCAAATATGTGCCCTCTGTCAAGCAGCTGTCTAATTAAGACTGCAGCAATAATGCATGATGTATATACATGTACATATAAACCATCTGAACTATGCCTGTACCAAATTTACCCTGACTAAGAAAAACAATTATCTATTTGTTTTCTTTAAATAGTTTCAAAGGAAATTTGAATCTTCAAATATAAAGATACAAGATACTGGTAAATGAAATTAAATAGAAAACATAATCACCATTCATTGAAAATCTTATGGTGGCTTTGAGTTGTTATTACTCCCATTTTGGTCGTTGTCTCTTTGACACATTCCCCGTTTCCCTATCTTTTTTATACATGTACGACCACAAAAATTTTGCGGTCGATTTATGGTATGGCACTGGCGTCGGCGTCGGCGTCTGTGGACAGCATAACTTTGGTTCTAGTGAAGGGATTGTTACCAAATTTTAGCATGATGTTTGTTGGCACAAGCTTAAGCCCGGGTTTTAATTTCGCGTTCCCTGCCCAACCCATTTTTGAAAAAGAGGCCAAAAAGGGGTTAAATTAGGTATTTTCGTGTCTGTGGACAGCATAACTTTGGTTCTAGTGGACGGATTGTTTTCAAATCTTAGTATGATGTTTCTTGGAACATTCTTGAGAAGCATTTTTTTCCTTTAGTTTTTGGCCCCGCCCATTTCAGAATTAGGGGCCAAAAAAGGGTTAAATTGGGTGTTTTCACATATTTGACTGTAGAATCTTTATTATTTATTGGATTTTGATGGGGTTTGTTTCAGTGTGCTCCTGAGGAAATTTCCAATCTGGAGTATGCCAACGGATTTCATGTAGCATGTAGCGCTCACAAGATAAATGGGGCCCAACAGGGGCTAATCTCAAAAAAAATTAATTTTTTTATTTTAAGTCCGATTTTGATGCAGTTTTTTTTCAATGGATTCCTTGTGAAAAATTAATATGGCACTCAGCTATAAGATTTTTGATAACTTGTTTCCTTTCCCAGCTATGAGGGGCCGAAGGGGCCAAAATTGCGAATTTGCAGATAATGTGGAATTTCTATTTTTCAACGGATTTCAATGGGATTTTTTTCTTTGGATTCCCCTTGATCTAAGCTTTCAGAGGTATGTTAACGGATTTGGCGTAGCTCTTACCGTTTCCGAGCTACAAGGTTTCAAAGGGGCCAAAATTGCAATTTTTCTAAATATGTCAAATCTTTATTTTTCATCGGATTTCGATGGGATTTTTTTCTTTGGATTCCTCTTGATCTAAGCTTTCAGTACTATGGCAATCGATTTGGCATAGCTCTTACCGTTTCTGAGCTACTAGGGGTCAAAGGGGCCAAAATTGCAATTTTTCTTAATATGCCAAATCTTTATTTTTCATCGGATTTCCATGGGATTTTTTTCTTTGGATTCCTCTTGATCTAAGCTTTCAGAGATATGTCAACGGATTTTGCACAGCATATACCATTTCCGAGATACAAGGGATCAAAGGGGCAAAAATTGCAATTTTTCTAAATATGTCAAATCTTTATTTTTCATCGGATTTTGATGGGATTTTTTTCTTTGGATTCCTCTTTATCTAAGCTTTCAGCAGTATGCCAAAGGATTTGGCGTAGCTTTTACCTTTTTCCGAGCTACAAAGGGTCAAAGGGGCCAAAATTGCAATTTTTCTAAATATGTCAAATCTTTATTTTTCATCAGATTTCGATGGATTTTTTTGTGTCTCGCCCACGACGAAAGTCGCGAAAGCAAGACATATGCGTGCAAAGTATGACGACGCCGACCGCGTTAACTTTTACTGAATGCAGGATATTTTGAAAATCCTTTGATGTAGGAACCTCATATTTGGTCCAGTGGTAGTACTAATCAAGTACTACCTTACGGACATAACGTTATGTGACCTTGACCTCAATTTCACGGTCTAGTGGCCACGTTAAGTTTTTCTGCTTAAGTCCATATCTCAATAACTAGAAGTGGTAGGTTGATAAAATTTGGTATATAGGTTGNTCTTGGGTAGTACATGTCAGTCTGGCAGGTGACTTTTGTCCTTGACCTCAATTTCACGGTCTAGTGGCCACGTTAAGTTTTTCTGCTTAAGTCCATTTCTCAATAACTAGAAGTGGTAGGTTGATAATATTTGGTATGTAGGTTGGTCTTGGGTAGTACATGTCAGTCTGGCAGGTTCTTTTTGTCCTTGACCTCAATTTCACGGTCTAGTGGCCACGTTAAGTTTTTCTGCTTAAGTCCATTTCTCAATAACAAGAAGTGGTAGGTTGATAATATTTGGTATGTAGGTTGGTCTTGGGTAGTACATGTCAGTCTGGCAGGTGACTTTTGTCCTTGACCTCAATTTCACAGTCTAGTGGCCACGTTAAGTTTTTCTGCTTAAGTCCATTTCTCAATAACTAGAAGGGGTAGGTAGATAATATTTGGTATGTAGGTTGGTCTTGGGTAGTACATGTTAGTCCAGCACTTGACTTTTGTCCTTGACCTCAATTTCACGGTCTAGTGGCCATGTTAAGTTTTTCTGCTTAAGTCCATTTCTCAATAACTAGAAGTGGTAGGTAGATAATACTTGGTATGTAGGTTGGTCTTTGGTAGTACATGTCAGTCTGGCAGGTGACTTTTGTCCTTGACCTCAATTTCATGGTCTAGTGAGCATGTTCACTTTTCTGACTAGTTCACTTAGATTTCACATCAATTAAGAGGCCAGCAGGGACGGGCGAGACATCTTTTAGGGTCATCACTTGTTTTTTATTTCTATGGATGTAAAGTGTTAGTTGATAGTAACATATTTTGCATAGCTCTTACATTTTTTTTTATCAATAAGTGATCAAAAGGGTTGATTGTTTCCATAGTTTGTTTCCAGCTAGTAACTGTGTCAAGCTTCTTTTTGTGTCCATCTTATTATTGTGTCAAGCTCTTTACTGTGTCCACATTCACATTGAACTACTTTTGTTGAAGTGTCAGTGATCGACATGCTGCGGTCGTATCATGCTGCACTCGGCATAGCCCTTTATTCTATTCATAATTTAAAGTTACGAAACTAATCTTCTCTGAGGCCCTCCTTAGTATTGCAGTTGTAAAATGCATGTAAATGTAACATTAAAAATACAAAAATATTAATATAAGACCATATCCAAGTTCCTGGTCTGCACTCCCTAATTTAGACTTTTAGACTGATCCCATTGTGGACATTAACTGGTTCCCCCTCCCTGTAAAATGAGCACCAAGGTAAACAGAAATATTCTGATGTGAATTTCTTGAAAACTTAATTATTTGGAGAAAATCAAAGTTGTCAACATGTGAAGCAACAGCAGGAAAATATTTTGAATCAGATATGCCTAGCGGAAATAAAATGTTTCTGTCAGTGACAGGCAACTGATTTCATGCTTCTTAAGTAAAATTAATGATAGAGTATGACAGAAAATATTTAAGATGATTCTGAACTTCATTAATTAGTCAAAAATCACTAAAAGTTTAATTCATCTATCAATACTTTGATGTTCTGGAGATTTTTGTTTGTCCCCTTCCAAGAAAGATAACTCTTGCAAAGTGATAAATTAGGGAGTGCAGACCGTGAACTTGGATATAGTGTATTACAATACAATTTAACATCATAAGTTTGCGAATCATTAATAGATACAGTATTTTGTAAAATGTGATACTTTTATTCTATTTAAAAGAACTTCTGGAAGGCAAGTTTCTTATTTATTTGGTAATTCATGCCATAATACGCCCTTCGAGATGAAATTTTTGAGCATATCTGATCTACATAACTATTTACAACACAAATTGGAATCTATTTCGACTCCAGTATTTTTATTTGTTGATTGAACAATGTATAATACTGTCACTGACATTAAGGGCAGATAGTTTTTGTCTAGTGCCAGTTTATTCTTAAGGTAGCTCGACATTGGTTATATCCATTGTATTTCATGATGATTTAATTCTTTTCATATATATTCAATAAGTCAAATAAAAACAATATGTCACCATTCTTGTTTTTCTGTTTAAAGGCATCAAAAATGTGATAGAAGACGCAAATTTTTTCCTTGAATTTACTAAGAATGTACAGGGTAAATATGATCATGCTATTTCTAAAGCGACGCCCTAACAAAATTTAAAAGATAGGATTTTTATACCCCCCACTAAGTTCAGGGGGTATATAGAAATCACTCTGTCCGTCTGTCTGTCTGTCTGTGATAGCAAACAAATTTTCGTAACAATTTTCTCAGTAACTACTAATCACAGTCACTTGAAATTTTGAACGCAAGTTTGAAACAATGTCCGACATCTACTTCCTGTTATTAAACAGGAAACAAAAAAGTGCTCATATTGTACAAAGAAAGACAATTGTACAAAGAAAGACAACTCAAATTGTTTTACCAAACATATGAACATGTTTCACAATCCTTTGTCAGACTCAGAATTTCAATTGTTTTGAAAAATGTTACTTTTAGAGACAATTAAACCTGACAGCATTATCATGTTGTAGGAGGCCATAGTTTGATATAAATGTTATGTTGTTTTAAATACAGCAATTGAATATGTCAGAACAAATTAAATGTCATGTTAACCAGACCAACACACTATCAGAAAATAATAAAATAAAAAAGTTCCAAAAAATTTATAAAAATGTGTAGTTGAGGGAATAAACCTGTTATTATTATTAAATTGACTTATTATATGTTACTAATTAACATTTATTAGTTCTTATTGCACAAAGCATATGCCCTTCATGCCCTTGGGATGACAGAAATTTTGAAGTATGTCATGGACACTAAAAATGCTGGGGTTTTGGGACATTTCTAATGCTAATGCATTACAGTTATGAATATTTTTTCTACATCTTTATTCAATTATAGAAGCTTTTTGTAACAGTTTTCTCAGTAACTACTTACCATTTCCACTTGAAATTTTGTATGCAAGTTTTAAACCATGTCCCATACCGCAACTAGCGAAATCAGATTTGCAGGACATCTACTTCCTGTTTACCGACTAAAGTTTTCGACATCTTTCATCAAGAAAACAATTTTTATGCCCCCGCCGCTAGGCGGTCGGGGGCATTAAGGTTTACCCTGATCCATACGTCCGTCCGGAAGTCCGTCCATACACCGTGCGTCCATCTTTTTGGTTTCCGGATGGTGACTTGAGTATCCTGCATCAGATCAAAACCAAACTTGGTCACATGCTTGCTTATCACCCAAGACAGAACCCTATTGATTTCCAGGTTGGTACCCCCAAGGTCAAGGTCACAGTTGCTAAAAATAGACTAAAATTTCAATAAAATTT
>MJUU01017341.1:3630-19526 GCA_002080025.1 Modiolus philippinarum | reverse complement strand
CTAAAAATAGACTAAAATTTCAATAAAATTTTGGTTTCCGGATGATAACTTGAGTATACTACATAGGATCAAAACCAAACTTAGTCACATGCTTGCTTATCACCCAAGACAGAACCCTATCGATTTACAGGTTGATACCCCCTAGGTCAAGGTCACAGTTGCTAAAAATAGACTAAAATTTCAATAAAATTTTGGTTTCCAGATGATAACTTGAGTATACTACACAGGATCAAAACCAAACTTGGTCATATGTTTGCTTAACACCCAAGACAGAACCCTATGGATTTATGGGTTGGTACCCCCAAGGTCAAGGTCACAGTTGCTAAAAATAGACTAAAATTTCAATAAAATTTTGGTTTCCGGATTATAATTTGAGTATTCTGCATCTGATCAAAGCCAAACTTGGTCATATGCTTGATCACCCAATACAGAATCCTATCGATTTCCTTGTTGTTAACCCCAAGGTCAGGGTCACAGTTGCTAAAAATACACTAAAATTTCAATAACATTCTGGTTTCCTGATGATAACTTGAGTATACTACATTGGATCAAAACCAAACTTGGTCATATGATTTTTTATCACCCAAGACAGAACCCTATTGATTTACGGGTTGGTACCCCCAAGGTCAAGGTCACAGTTGCTAAAAATAGACTAAAATTTCAATAAAATTTTGGTTTCTGGATGATAACTTGAGTATAATACATAGGATCAAAACCAAACTTAGTCACATGCTTGCTTATCACCCAAGACAGAACCCTTTCGAATTAGGGGTTGGTACCCCAAGGTCAAGGTCACAGTTGCTAAAAATAGACTAAAATTTTAATAAAATTTTGGTTTCCGGATGATAACTTGAGTATACTACATCGGATCAAAAGCAAACTTGGTCACGTGCTTGCTTATCACCCAATGCAAAAGCCTATTGATTTCCAGGATGGTACCCCCAAGGTCAAGGTCACAGTTGCTAAAAATAGACTAAAATTTCAATAAAATTTTGGTTTCCGAATGATAACTTGAGTTTCCTGCATCTGATCAAAACCAAACCTGGTCACTTGCTTACTTATCACAAAAGACATAATTCCATAGATTTTACCGTTGATACCCTGAAGGTCAAGGTCACAGTTGCTAAAAATAGATTAGTATTACATATAATAGGAAAAAAGGAAAGGATATTGTCTTATATTACATATAAGACTGTTTCTCAGATTATTTGTCTGAACTACACATTATATCAAAACCAAACCAGTCCCAGTGCCCTTTTATCTTAGGAGAAAGATCTTTTGTTTAATTATTTGATATATATATTGTACATAGTTATGCCTTGAATAATTTAAGAGATTCAAAGATTCTTTTGGACCACAGAAATGTACAGATGTTTTATCAAGTTTACAGACTAAAAATTAATAACGGGAAAAGGGAATTAATGTGTGGCAAAAGTTCGCATAATATGATGTTTGATACTATGTCAAATATGACACCATGAAGAAAAGGGGCAAAAAATGTTTCAGTTAGAAAATCAAGCCCTCTCCATATCCGTTTCCCAAATGTGCATTCGTATTGAGCTACCTGAAGTAATTACTCAATTCGTTGTAAGTGATATAAGAAATTCATAAGTATTCATTCAAATAGTTTATAACTAACACTATTACTTAAAAATATATGTTTTGTAAATTAAATCAAGAATTACTTGACAATTACTTTTAACAGCTATGAGTAACAGAAAACTCAAATGAACTGTATTTCCCCCTCGCCCAACAAAGTTGGGGAGTGGGTATAGAGTTTCATTCATTCGTCACAAAATGAAAGTCAATGTATCTCTGGAAATATAGACCATAGATGGAAATTGGAGAGTACTCAATGTTTATATAGATAGAGGTCACTTTGACTTACATTTCATGAATGAGTGACATGGGTTTAAGTTAAAGTCTATATCTAAGAATCTAGTACTACAACTCATACTTTTTGTCATTTTGTTATGTGTTTTCGATAGTCACGAGGGTTCTGGTCACTTTGACCTACATTTCATGCATGAGAGACATAGGTTAAAGTTTGCGTTAAAGTCCATATCTGAAAAATTTCGACTCACAGATGTCTTCTCCGGAACCAGATACCGTATATCGGGTTATTTTCGCGTCGGCTTTTATTCGCGATTTTGGTGCAAAATAGGTCAGTTAAATATTCACTATGTTTATAATTCGAGTTTTACTGCTTTATCCAGTGCATTTGAATGGGCAGTGAAATTTACGTGGAGGCTAAATTTCACGACAAATGATCATCCGCGAACATAGCGAAAATTAAAAATACGCAAAAAAATCCCGATATACGGTATTGGAATAAGACTTGATTACAATAGTGTTTAGGTGGTCCTTTTTAAAGAGTGTCTAGCAATGAGCATGTCCGCATCTGATCCAAAATGGCTCCAGCATGGAACATAATTTAACATTTTATCCTATGGGAAAACACATTCAAAAATCTCCTTTGAAACTACTTGTCCAGTTGGAACCAAACTTGCGGTCACAATAGTCTTTGGTTGGTCCTCTTAAAAAATAGTGTTCAGCATGTCTGTATCTAATCCAACATGGCGGCCAGCAGGGAGCATAATTTAACATTTGACCCTATGGAAAACATATTTTAAAGATCTTCTCTTTTTAAACTACTTGGGCAATTGGAACCAAACTTGTTTATAGTGGTCCTTCGGTAATAGCCTTCCAAAAATATTGTAAGGCATGTCGGTATCTATTCCAAGATGGATACCAGCGGGGTACATGATTTAACATTGGTACTTAATGGAAAACACATTCAAAGATCTTTTCCTCTGAAAATGTACAATTGGAACCACACTTATCCACAATGGTGCTTGTACCGTAAACTGGGATATTTTAATGTAGGGAAATTTTGGTCATCCTAGAAACACATTAACAATAGTAGTCCAGTAATACTAGTCTCTGGTCCTATAAAAATTGTCCAACAGGATGCACCTCATCCAAGATAACCTCCAGCAGGGAACTTTCACATTGGACCCTATGGGAAAATAAATTCACAGATCTCCTGTGAAACTGCATGGCCAATAGGACCCAAACTTTGTCACAATGGTCCTTGGGAGGGCCTATTTAAAAATTGTGTCCAAGAGGTTCGGGCCCTATCAATAAACCCTATAGGAAACAGTTTCAAAAATATTTTCATCTGAAACCACTGGACCCACATACCTTTCGTGGTCCCCTATAAAAATTGTGTCCAGCAGGCTGCCACCAAATGCAACAGGAAAACACATTCAAAGATATTCTCCTCTGAAACTACATGGCCAGTTCGAACACAATGGTGATTGGACGTGCCTCTTTAAAACTTGTGTCCTGCTACTCTTTGTCCTATCCAAGATGGCCTCTACAGGGGGAACATAGTTTAACATTAGACCCTATGGGAAAACTTTGGGAAAAATTTGTAGAGTGTGGATCTGAAGAGGGGACCAGTTGAAGAAATGAATTTGCAGAAGACTTAAAAAGCTATTGTGGACGAAAAGTGGGGTTGCACTGGGCATTTATTGACTTCCCCAGCGAAATAACACTCATATCTTGGTCAATTGTACCATACTAACTAATATACAAGTATTGCCACAATTATGACTGATGTTCCTTGTAATTATACATAGGTGATTGATACAGGTAATTTAATTTTAGCTGAAGAATCTTAAATCTATATCTGTAAAGGCAGAAGAAGGACAGAAATTCAGATCATCACGATCACACAGTGAATCAAGTAACTCCGAAGTCAGCATTGTTCCTGAGCCAGAGATATATAAAAAGATTAAAAAAGAGGTTCTTGGACAGCATGGGGGAGAACTTTTGTTGCATCACCAGTTTTACAGAAATAAATTATGTGGTGGAAAAAGATATGTGAAGTTTATGCCAGGAATGATAGTTGTAGGAACAGAGGTAGGGGAAAATTTTAGAACAAAAAAATCTAATCTGAAAATTATAATGCTTTTTGTACACATCTCGTCTTTGATGTTGATTTTTTGTTCTAGTGAATATATATAATAAGAAAGTATTAAGCTACATGTAACATACCAACAAAGCCTCACACTGCAAAACAAGTGTAACAATGGAATGACTGAACAAAAATAGAAGCGAAGAACAGTTGGCGAGAGCTCCATAAAAACAACAAAAAGATCAGTTGCTAGACGTTTTATATGAACGGAAAAAATGAGGTATAATGGTACGATACTGTTGTCGTTTCGGTGTGATCACTTTAGTTTGACTCTACTAATCCTTATGAAATTTTACACAAAGTTCTTTGCCACAAAAGGAAGGCTATGATTGTTTTTTCGTAATATGTCCCCGTCTTTTTTAAAGGGGAACAAAAGGGCCAAATTTGATGTTTTTTGATGGGGGGGGGGGGGGGGGGGTCATAGTTTAACTTTGGACACTTGTTGAAAATACATCCAAAGATCTTATCAGAAACTTCTTGGCCAATTATAACTTGGTCACAATGGTTCTTGGATGAGCTCGTTTCAAATTTATGTATTTATATCCACGTTCGGGTCCTATCCAGTAAAGGTACAAGCGGGAAAAATTGTTTAAAATTGGACCCAGTGGGAACAATTATAAAGATCTTCCATTGGGGCAGTTGGAACCTAACTTGGTCACAATAGTCCTTGGGTGTTTCCCCTTAAAATTGTGTCGGACAGGTTCGCATCTCATCCAAGATGAACGCCTGTGGGGAACATAGTTTGCCTTTGGACCGTATTTGAAAACAAACTAAACGATTTCCTTTCTGAAACCACTGGGCCAATTGAAACCAAACTGGGTCACAATGGACTTTGATGGACCCATTTAAAAATGTGTCCCCGAGTCTGGGTCCAATCCAAGATGGCTGCCTGGGTGGGACGAAGTTTAACATTTGACCTGATATGAGCATCAAAGATTCAAAGATCATCTCTATGAAACCAACCGAATTATTGGAACCAAACTTTGTCACCATAGTCCTTGGATAGACTCATCTAAAATTGTGCCCAACAGTTTCATATCATATACTAGGAGACCTTATGGAAACCCTTTCAGTGATATTTTGCTTGGGAACCACCAGGCCAATTGGAACCAGTCTTGGTCACAATTGTCTTTGGGTGTTCCCTATAAGTAATTTTGTTGGGTAGGTTTGCTCTGCATTCAGGATGGGGGGGTAGTTTAACATTTGACCTTATAAGAAAACACATTCAAATATTTCCTCTGTAACTTCTTGGCCAATTAGAACTAAACTTGGTGCTAATGGTTCTTGGGTGGTCCCCTTTACAAATTGTGTCTGACAGGTTCGCATCTCATCAAAGTTGGCCGCTAGCCAGCCGTAGTTAACATTGGAACCTATGGAAACACAAAATTTAGATCTTCTCCTCTGAAACTATTAGGCCTATTGTGATCAAGTTTGGTTGCAATTGTGTCTGGCAGGTTTGCACCTCATCCAAGAAGGCCATGGTTTAAAATTGTACCCTGTGGGAAAAAACATTCAGATGTCTTCTCCTCTGAGACTACATAACTTTCAATTGGACCCAAACTTAGTCACAAAGTTCCTTATATGTACTCCTTAAAAATTGTGTCTGCCAGGCTCGAATCATATGAAAGATGCCCAACAGCGGGAAACATAGTTTCACATTTGGCACTATGAGAAACACACATTCAAAGGTTTTTTTTTATTGGAAACCACTGGACCAATTTAACCAAACTTGGTTAAAATAGTGCTTTCGTGGTCCCCTGTAAAATGTGTCTGGCAGGTTTGCTTCTCATCTATGATGGCTGTCAATAGTGACCTTGGTTTAACATTGAACCCTATACGAAAACATATTCAAAGATCTCCACTGAAACTACTTGGCTAATTGGAACTCACAATGGTTCTAGGGAATGGACCCATTTAAAAATTGTGTCAAGGAGTTCTATGTCGTATTAATCTGGTCACCAGTGTGAAACATAGTTTGACATATGTTTGATATTGAAACCAGATTAACTATGAGGATTGAGCAATTGCTCATTGCTGATCACATCACAGTGACTTTTAAGAGGAAGATCAACAAATAAAAGAGTTGCTATATTGCTTTGTTTTACTGTGTATTGATGGGGACTTTCATGTACATTCACTTCATACCCTTTTATTGCTCATTGGGCACAATAATTGTTTGACTTTGCTTATAATGTAAGCTTGATCCTGGCAGCTGAAGATCAAAAGACCGATTACAGGTTCCTGGGTGACATTGCCATATGGAACCGGAAAAGGATGAGAAAATTAAAAGTGTTCAGCATTGAATGTAAATCTACAGAATTGTTGTATTAGATGTGTAGAACTAATTTTCAGGCAAATACTTTCCAAAATATCGAAAATTTGATAAAAGGAAGATTGTATATAATATGCACAATATACAGAGGGCAGTAAGGGTGGTTTGGGCTACTTTTGTGTTTCACTCAGTCTCTGCGAACACAGTTGCCCCCTCATTCTTTTTTTTCTTCCTGCAAGTTTTTCTGACCTATATTCCTCGCCCACTTTAGCACCCATCTTGAAATGTTACACAATGATGAAGATCTATGTGTAATTGTGCAATCAAGTCTTAGTATTTCAAAACGGCTACCTTTGCCATGAAAACGGAAAAAGGTGTGAAAATTAAAACTTTAATATTGCCAAGCATGCTTGGAAACGATTTTAGTATTAAAATCTTCGAAATGGCCACTGCTACCATGGAAACTGGAAATTAAATGTGCTATGAATTAGGTGAAAGAAAGAAGTAATGTTTGACATGTGTCAGTAATATTCCAGCATCAGATATTCCAAATGGAAACCATTGCCATAGGATAGCAAAATTCCCACCATTTACATGATTAAAATGCATCAGTAAAATGCATGATAAAACAGAAAAGTTGTTTTGTATGTGGAACATTAGATTTCACTGTCAGAAATTCCATTATATTGTTTGATATTAAAATGATGTCATCCTAGAAAATTTCTAAAATTTACAATGTTCAAAATTTGAGGGGTATCTTTACAGCAATGCTGCTTGTCCAATTTGGAATTCAGTATTCTAGAATGAACATTTTCTGCAACCATGAAGGTGTTTGGGAGCCTTTTTAACAGATCACTGTTACAGTAATAATAATCGATTGGACTGAATTGTCAGTCTATACGTTGGAGGAGCTTTTGCCCTAAAAAGTGCAAAATGGTGAAATGCATGGATGAGAAAAGAAAGCATATAAAGTCTTTATTGATTTGTTTTTTTTTTATATTTTTAGGTTACATTTACCCTTTTGAAAATAACTGCTGACCATGTGTATCAGTTAGAGACAAAAGATGAACTTACTCCAGATAATAAGGCAACAATCTACTACTCAAAACCAATGGATCTTCTTGATAAAGAAGACAGAGATATATTGATAGATTCGTTTTTCAGACTTAACAAAGTGTAGTATTTATGATTGCTATACCCCGGCTTTGTAAAAGCGCCTGGTATATAGTGATGGTGGTGTCTGTCGGTCCTTCCATCACACTTTTTCTGTCATAGTTTTCTCAGCTTCTATCTGTGGGAATGATTTCATATTTGGTGCAGCTTCATAATGATGAGTTGTACCGTGTAAGCAATTTTCAGGTTTGTCGTGCTACTACTTCCTGTTTGCCGATATTATGGGGGAAGCGGAGGTATTCATTTGTGGCCCAGTGGTTCACAGTACCTCTAGTTTTTACAATTTTTATTAGTGGTGTTCAATCGGATGAAAATACCAACCGATTATCTATCATAATCGATTAGGCTTAACTGACCGATTATTGGTCATAATCGATTATCTTGCAATTCCACCTTTGATTTTGCTTTAGGACTTTTGAATATGTGTCTACAGTATGAATTGCTTGCTTTTCATTGGAACTAATGAATATATGCTCATATTCTAAATGGTTTCGTTGGTAAATGTGAAATTTGTACATGCAAATGTACACAATGTACTCAGCAATTAGCAATGAATTCCGCTCAAACCGATGCTAGGGGCCGTCCGGAACTTGCTATGGGGTATGAGTGATGTTCATTGTTGAAGTCCTAATTGTGACTTCAGGATGTAGAACAACAATAAAAGCGTTGTTTAATTGCTTGGTTTTACCATGTATTTGTAGAGATTTTGTCTCATTTTCATTTACTCCATATCTCTTAATTTTTAACAATGAACCATTTATTCCTTTGCTTAATTTTATATAACCACTGACTTTCCTCCATAAACCTATGAACTATCTGAAGACTGTTTTGACTAAGTTTGGTTCTAACTGGCCTATTAGTTTTTCAATTTTGAAAATCTTTGAAATTGTTCCAATAGAATCCAGTGTTAAAATATGATTCACTGGCAGCCATCTTGATAGAATCAAAACTTGCTGGACATATTATAAAATGAGTCTATTTGGGGTGCATTGTGACCAAGTTTTGTTGCAATTGTACTGATAATTTCAAAGAAAAGGATTTAAAAATATGTTCCCATAAGGTTTGATGTTAAACTATGCTCCCTGCTGGTGGCCATCTTGTTTATGGTATAGAATTTTTTGTACAAGGGATAACCCAAGGATTACTGTAACTTATTTTAGTTCCATTTAGGCAAGCAGTTTTTGAGAAGAAGATCTTTATATATGTGTCCCATAGGCTCCAATGTTAATTATGTTCCCTTCTAGCAGCATCTTTGAACCCCATAAACAACATTTATAGGGACCGCCCAAAGACTGATTAACCTAGTTCATTGTTCTAAGTAGTTTCAGAGGAGAAAATCTTTAAATTAAAGTGTTCATGATGGACAAACAAAGAAGAAGGACAATGACAGATGATGGAAGGACTAGGGAATGACAGACAGATGACAGATGCAAAGTGATGGCAAAAGTACATCCTGGTTTTAGAAAGCTGAGCTGAAACTGATCAGGGAGGGCAAGTTTACAAATGTATTCACTTTTCATGGCCTTCCTATTTTTCCCCTAAAGGTCACATGTACTTTTAGTTAACCGATTATCAATCGATTGAAGAATATTTCAATCGATTAATCACATCTGGATACTCAACCGACCGATTTGAGACATTTTCCGATCATCAGAACACCACTAATTTTTATGCTATTTGTTATGGTTTCAGGTGAGTTTCTTTCATTCTTCTTAAACAACGGGGTTTATAACACAACAAATGTGTGAAATTTGAAGAAAAAAATTACTGATCAAGACATATACTGTTAATGCAGAATATATTGTTTACATCTGTTATGGTGATCAAAACCATTCCATCGGCATTTGGATTTGTTTCAGGGGCTCCTTCTTCAAAGCTGACCTGGCGTGTCCCTAGACAGTGGATGTAGATACCTTGTTGATTTGGGGCAGTCAGGTCATAATAGGGATATCTTTGCTGCGAACCAATGTACATAAATACCGCCGAGAAATACCATCCTCCATACAGTATTATGACCCTTCTATATATTTTATTTTTTCGAAAAAGCAGTCTAGCTGTAAGTGGATGAACTTTCCAAATTTTGTCCTGCAGGTCCGGGCCTATCCAAGATGTCTGCCATCTGGGCAATAGTGTAACATGGGGCCCTACAGGAAATGCATTGCAAGATCTTCTCTGCAGCCACTGGGCAAATTGAAACCAAACTTTGTCGCAACAGCCTTTGATTTGAACTGTTTTAAAATTGTGTCTGGTAGGTTGGCACTAAATCCAAGATGTCTACCAGCAGTGACCATAGTTTAACATTAGACCCTAACTATGGGGATATGCATTCAAAGATCTTCTCTGGAACTACTTAGCCAGTTGGAACCCAAACTTGGTCACAATGGACATCAGGTGGTTGTATTTAACAACTGTGTCCAGCAGCTCCAGGTCCTTTCCAAGATGGTCGCCAGTGGGGGAAGTTTAGCATTAGACACAATGGAACACATTCAAAATCTGTCACTATGAAATGGATGAGCTAGTTAGAATTATACTTTGTCACAATAGTACTTGTAATGTCCGCTTTAATTTTGGATCAGTAGAATCGCATTTCATCTAGATTGGCAGCCAATGAGAAACTGTTTTAACATTGGGCTCTAAGAGAAAATGCATTCCTTCTCATCTGAAACTAATAAGTCAATTGTAACCAAACTCTTATTTGCTTCTGATTTTTTCAGTTGTTAAGTAACTGGCAAAATAGATTTAATGCTAAGCCACTGTATGTTATTTACATAAACATGTCTTTCAGAAAATGTCAAAGATAATATATTTTGAAGTTTGAACATATAATCATATAATAATGGCCTAAAATTAGGTCATGTTAGCTTTTACCGTCATTCGTTGTCTGTCTTCCGCCCGGCTGTTTATCAACAATTTCAAAAATCTTCTCCTCTGAAACTTCTTGGCCAATTGTAACAAAACTTTGCCTGAATCATTACCAGGGTCTGCAGTTCAACATTGTGTTTGATTAGTCCCATGACGTAAAAACATGGCTGCTGTTACTAGAAATAGGACATAGGGGTAAATTGCTGTTTTTTGCAAATGACTCAAAAACCCTTACAGACATAAAAAATCTGAGGGAGAATAAATGATAAGCATGACAAGATCTATTGCCCTGCAATTTTGAAGAAAATCCAAAAACCAGTCTTGCAGTTATTGCCCTTTCTTGTCTTGCCTGCGACGAAAGTCGCGGAAGCGAGACAAAGTGATCCAAATTCTGTCGTCGGCGTCGTCAACAATCAGGTGAATCCTAGGACCAAGTTTTTTTAAAGGTTTCTGAATTACAATAAATGTATATAGAATCACTTGAAAATTGGTCGATGGCTAATTTATGGTCAAAAGATTGTATCCATGGCAATATTTAAAACAAAATATTACAAATTTTTCCGTATTTTGCCATTAGTTGGACTTGGTTTTTTCAATTCAAATTTTTTTGTTTGCAGCATATCTCTGCAACTAAATGTCATATACAGATGATAATTGGTATGTGATCACATCTTTAGTAGTTATCAACATCCATAGCAGATTATGTCACCTTGACCTTTATTTTCCGCATCAATGACTTTGACTAAATTTTCACTTTAGGTCCATATATCAACAATGTTTACACAAATTGGGATTAAGAAATTTAATTTTGATGTAGAATTGTTGCATATAGTCTATAAATGCAAAAAAAAACTTTCGGAATTTATTCAGGTTCCAACTTCGGTAAATATTATGATATTGTCCAAGACTAACAATTTTTGAAATTTTGCATACTATCAAATATTTTAGCCATTTTTACATACAAGACATAATTCTGAAAGCTAAGAATTAAAAAATATGGTTCCAGTTTTGGTTAATTTCCTGAAACTCTCAAAGACCAGCAATTTATAATGACAGTGGAGTGAGCAGGCGAGACACTAGGTTCCTCGGAACCTTAATGAATTAATCAGTATAATATTTCTTGGCACACGCTTAAGCCTTGGTTTTAATTTCGGAATCCTGGCCCTGCCCGTTTCAGAAAGAGTGGCCAATAAGAAGTTAATTGGGTATTCTCACATATTTGGCTGTAGAATTTTTATGCCACTGCGACGATAAGTCGGGGGGGGGGGGGGGGCATATTGTTTAACCCTTGTCTGTCCGTCCGTCCGTCCGAGGGGGGTACATGGTTTGTCCATGCAACTCCTCCTACAGTTTTTATGCTAGGAAGTTTTTATTTTGCAGATCTTTTGTACCTATATTGAAGTTGTGCATGTGGTAAGGATTTTGATTTTGGTGCATTTTTGTCAAAAATAAACATTGTTGAACTTAGTCATTTTGGGGCTTATTTTGTAGTAGAGGATACATAGATTGTCCACGCAACTCCTCCTACAGTTTTGATGGTAGGAAGTTTTTATTTTGCAGATCATTTGTACCTATATTGAAGATGTGCATGTGGGAATGATTTTGATTTTGTTGCATTTTTGGAAAAAATACACATTGTTGAACTTAGTCATTTATTGGATGAATTATTAATAAAGGGCACACAGATTGTCTGAACAACAACTCCTAGAGTTTTGATGCTAGGAAGCTTTTATTTTGCAGTTCATTTGTACCTGTATTGAAGATGTGCATGTGGTATGTATTTTGATTTCGGTTCTTTTTTTTTCAAAAATATACATTGCTCAACTTATAATTTTCTGGTGCTTTAGTAATAGAGGGTACATACCGGTAGTTAATCTGTGCAACCTAGAATAACATGTGTTTAGCGGGGGCATCATATGTTTTTTACAGACACAAATATTACTAGAAAATCCCAATTGGATTCAACCTTGCACGGGGGCATGTCATCCTCTAGTTTTGCAGATCTTTTGTACCAATATTGAAGATGTGCATGTGGTAAGGATTTTGATTTTGGTGCATTTTTGTCAGAAATATACATTGTTGAACTTAGTCATTTTTGGGATGATTTTGTAATAGAGGATACATAGTTTGTCCACACAACTCCTCCTACAGTTTTGATGGTAGGAAGTTTTTATTTTGCAGATCATTTGTACCTATATTGAAGATGTGCATGTGGGAAGGATTTTGATTTTGATGCATTTTTGGAAAAAATACACATTGTTGAACTTAGTCATTTATTGGATGAATTATCAATACAGGGTACACAGATTGTTCGAACAACTCCTCCTCGAGTTTTGAGGCTAGGAATCTTTAATTTTGCAGTTCATTTGTACCTATATTGAAGATGTGCATGTGGTATGTATTTTGATTTCGGTTCTTTTTTTTTTTTCAAAAATATACATTGCTCAACTTATAATTTTTTGGTGATTTAGTAATAGAGGGTACATACTGGTAGTTAATCTGTGCAACCTAGAATAACATGTGTTTAGCGGGGGCATCATATGTGTCTTACAGATACAAATATTACTAGAAAATCCCAATTTGATTCAACCTTGCGCGGGGGCATGTCATCCTCTAGTTTTCATTATTTATCGTATTGAGATGGGGTTTGTTTTATTTTATTGCTGATAAAATTGTGCACCAGTAGTAGGTACAGCGGATTTGACGTAGGGTTTACCGTTTTTGAGAAACAAGAGGCTCTAAGGGGGCCAAATGTAAAAATAAATTGATTTTTTTATATTTTTTGTCAGATTTTGATGCAATTTTTTTCTGTAGGTTTTTAATAACATGCTTAAACAGATAAAATTAAACAAAACAAATTTAAGTAAACAAGAGGACCAAAGGGGTCATACCCGTTTTTTGGCATTGTGTTTTACGTTACATTTTTACTATGTCCACAGTCATTTAGTGTCGACACTTGTCCATTTATACCCCCATTCAATGCGCTGCTGTCGTATCAAATGGTCCCCTTCAAAGTTTGATTTTTATGTTTATTCCTGATCCAAGATGGACTCCAGCAGGGAACATAGTTCAACAAAGGACCCTATGGGAAATTCATTCAAAGATTTTTACATCTGAAAACATTTGAACAGTTATAGCCAAATTTGATTATAATAAGTTTGTGATTTTTATGTTAGTACCTCATCCAAGAGGGCAAGAAGCTTTGAACATAGTTTATCATAAGCCTATTGGAAAAGCATTCAACCATCTTTTTCTCTGAAACCACAAGACCAATTGGAACCAAAGTGGTCGCAATAGTTCTTGGGTGGTCTCCTTTTAAAACTTGTGTTGATCTTGTTCATACCTAATCAAAGGTTACAGCCGTTGCCCAACATAATTGAACAGGGGACTGTATATCCTGTTAGATTATGGAAAGATGTTGGTCTAGGTGAGAGATACATGCTCTGGAGAGCCTCTTGTTATCTTTTTGGAGTCTAAAATATGTCTCCATTATCTGCATCTCCTCCGCATGGTACTTTGCAACCAAACTTGCAGCACTTCTTAAGTATATATTGCAGATGTGCACCATGTTATTTGTTTAACTCTATATTTTTTCTACTTTTCCACTTTGTCATTCTATGATGAATTTGGAATTCTTCAATATAGAACTAAATATGTGTTGCATAACAGCTCTCAAGATAAAATTAAAAATATAAATTAATATGTTCATATGAGCTGTTTAAAAGGAGTAGTATAAAAAAACAAAACAAAACATAGCCAGGTTTAGCTTTTGCCATCACATTGCATCCGTCATCTGTCGTGGATTGTCCGTCTGTCGTAAACTTTTCATAGTTTAACATTGGACCCTATGGGAAAACATTCAGAGATCTTCTAATATGAAACTACCTGGCCAATTGGAATCAAATTTGGCCACAATAGTCCTTGGATGGTCCCCTGTAAAAATGTTTTTTTTTTCAGGTCGGCACTAAATCCAAGATGGCATCAGTGGGGAACATAGTTTAACATTGAACCTTATTGGAAAAACACAAAGAGATCTATTTCTCTGAAACTACCTGATCCAATTGAAACCAAACTTGGCAACAATAGTACTTGGGTAGTCCCCTGTGAAAATAGTGTTTATTAGGTCGGCACTAAATCCAAGATGGCTGGCAGCGGGAACATAGTTTTACATTGGACGCAATGGGAAAAACATTCAGAGATCTTCTCCTCTGAAACTACTGGGCCAATTGGAACAAAATTTGGCTATAATAGTCCTCTGATGGTTCACTATAAAATAGTTTTTTTTAGGTCGGCACTAAATCCAAGAAGACGTCCAGTGTGGAACATTGTTCAACATTGGACGTTATGGGAAAACACATTCAGATATCTTCTTTTCTAAAACTACTGGGCCAATTGGAACCAAACTTGGCCATAATAATCCTTGGATGGTCCCCTATAAAAAGGTGGTTTTCATGTTCACACTTTATCCAAGATGGCCGACAACAGGAACATAATTTAACATTGGACCCTAAGAGAAAACATATTCAAAGATCTCCTCTGAAATATCTTGGCCAATTTAAACCTAACTTGGTCACAGCTTTCTTTTATAGTCTCCTTTTTCATATGTGTCCAGCATATCTGCACCCTATATGTAAGATGGACACCAGCAATGATACTACATTGAACCCTAAATGAGACCCTTTAACATAGAGATTTATAAGACTCTGTGTCAGCCATGGTCCAGGTGAGCGATTCAGGCTCTTGAGAGCTTCTTGTTACTTTTATTAATCCCCCATTTGTAGACAATGTGGGGTTTTACCATGCTTTACAGCATAGCCTTTTTATTTTATATTATTATATTAACTGAGTTAATTGAAATGTCATATTATGTGAACTGTATTTTACCTTTAATTAAAAAAAAAGATTCTAAAACCATGTTGAATTTTGAAAGTTTTATTTTGTGGTGATTGGACCTTGATTTTTCAGCTTTCTTTTTTACAAGCACTTTAAATCTCAATCCCCACTTAGTTATTGTATTCACAATTTTAATACAATAGTTAGCAAAGTATTTATTGCAAGGTATCAAAATGATCTCAAAACTTGTAATTAAAGATAAATGGAGTTTTAAAGCCTTGTTTTATTATCCATCTACTATCTGCATTCTTTATATTTATTTATAATTGTATATTCGGTATTTTGTAGTGATCAGAATACTAGTTGTAAAAATATATTTCTTTTGCAGCAAATCGTGTCTATTTAATAATGGTAATTTACAGTTTATATATATATATATATATATATATATATATATGTAGTGGTCTATAAATAACAACAAACATTTATATCTAAAGAGTGTGGATCACACAAAGATAAGTATGATGCATTTACACATAATGAAATTATAGCTTGTCTAAAAAATGTAATAAACACACTAATAAATGTAAATATTTTCATGAAATATCTACAAAAGGTCTTTAATTAGTCGTTAATTATCAATTCACAAAGAATCTTCGTCAGGCGAGGCTGAACATTTAAAAATTTGAAATATCTGAAAAATATTTTTGTTGGTATGAGTGCATCCTTCATTTGATGTAAAACATATTAACCACAAATATTTTTAATGTATAA
>MJUU01017340.1:12425-33885 GCA_002080025.1 Modiolus philippinarum | reverse complement strand
ATAGAAGAGGTTGTTTGAGGATAGCTATTCACGGAGATCTTTGAAGTTTGAATAAAACTCTCTATAGTTGTAGTTATTTTCAATAATAAATTTCTGTTTTCAGGCATAAAATTAACGTTTTTTTTATGTTTTGTTTTCAATATATACATGGTATAAAAGTTATTGCAACGTTAACGTGAAATCTTTTCCATCAGCATACATTTTCCAATTTAACAAATATACTGAGTGCCAATGTAAACTCAACACCTAATTTTTTAGATTTATTTTTCGCACAAATATCAGTTTTAAACAAATAGTAACTGCCAATTTACTTGTAATTACAAAAAAAAAAATCCGCATGACTGATATTTAAAACCACGCCACCCACAATACATGGCGTGAATACACAAAAATAGAATGATTGTTTGTCGATTTACAAACTACGCTACGCTCTGATTTGTTTTGATTGTTTGTCAATTTACGATTGTCGATTTGTTTTGATTGTTTGTCGATTTACAAACTACGCTACGCTCTGGGTAAAATATTAACGAAAATAATGGCCACCCATATGGAAATCTCCAACAAATAACCGGCACCCATGAATTATTTCTTAATTTTTAAAGTTTGTTAATGTTTTTACAATCGCAACAAAAAAAATTTGTGTCCGAGTATAACCATCTTCCCAAACACTGTAAAATGACTCTAATGGACATGCAAGGCTATTTAGAGCCACGTTGGAATGTTTATATGTCAGAAAACATACAAGTGCGGCATATATTAATTTTATTCCTGGGTAATACACCTACCAGAGACCACCTAACACAATTTTCATCAGTGTTTGAGTACCCTTTGAAAATGGTCAAACATAGGAACAAAATTTACGCCCAAATGGCCATGCTTTTTTTTTGTTGCAATTTGTTCTTATTCTTCTGTATATATATATATATATATAGGCCCGGGCATTAAATGGGACTGACTGCATCGTACTTGTCTTACCGTTTTCGACTCAGTTTTCCGAAAAAATTGTTTTTTTTTTCTTAAAACATGCTACAGTTGCAACAAATACCGTTTGTATGTACATTAACCATAATTCGACTTCTAGTTCATATATTCCTGTGAAGACTGATACAATGATAACAAGGAAATAAAGCTGTTCTTTCGTTAAACAATTTTGAGATTAGGATAAGCATCCATATTGTCGTCTCAATTGACTTAATAAAAATATACTATACACTGCAATGCCGGAGCCTTCTTACCATTAATTTTACCAAGAAACACTTGAAATCACATGTAAGTGTTTAATTTGTTAAGATTAATATCTAAATATTGACTTTTCTTGTTCTTATATGACAGTCTATGACGGGGTTCACGTTAGCAATCTGATGTTCATCACCCAGATAGGTCCTTATGGCATCATACACAGAGCTGACCGTAAACTTCTCTAGTTCAGTGGGTAAAGAATCTTGTCCGGTAGTCATAAAACGGAAAGCCGGCAAATCAATGTTGACAAACTTTGTCGGGAACAGCCATGATCCCTGAAGTATAAGGATATTTCTTTATATTCTGAAAAGAGCAGGTATCTTTAGCCGTTAAGTAGTTTAAACGTCCTGCCCCTGTCCATTTCCTCCCTTTCCTCTTGTGGCTTCCCTCTTTATTTCTTTGTCATTTGTTTAGCTCTCCTGGCCAGGAGCGTTCGGTCTCGTCGTCGTGATTGGCGTCGTTATTTTTTTTAAGTCTCCGAAACTGCTGAACCAAAACTAACCAACATTAGCTTGAATAATTGACAGGGTACTCTCAAGTTTGTGATTTTGAAAAAGTTATTCGTTACAACATGGCTGCTGTTTCTAATAATAGAATATAGGGGTAGATTGCTGTTTTCAAAAACCGTTACAGATATACAAAGGGATAAAAAAAACGACCTTATTTGCTAAAAATGATTCGCATGATGAGATCTACCTTCTCTGCAATTAAAAAAAAAACCGAAAACCTATCTTGGAGTTATTGCGTTTTTCTTGTCAAAAAATTCTTGTTTCTTTTTCTCTAATATATATTGAAAATTATCGAAGGTAGAGATCAGGTTTATCATAGTAAGATCTACATGTCCTGCAGTTTTGAAGAATATCTGAAAACCCATATCGGAATTTCCCTTTTCGTCGAATTTTCACGTTTTTTTATGCTTTGACTTGAATTTTAAAAAATGTTAATTTCTCAAATTATCAGGACTGCAGTTTGAACATATTACCAACAGGTTCCCATCTCATCAAAGATGGCCGTCACCAGCTAGTATAGAAAAATGCTTTCAAAGATTTTCTATTCTGGAACTGATTGAACTTGAACAATTCTAACTAACTTTACTCATCAAAGTGTATTTTTTATGCTCATACCGTATTGAAAATTATATCCTTTAATCAAGTGACATGAATGCAATGAATTATTATGATTGATTAAAAGTATTTAGCAAAGAATATCATTATACATGCATTTTTATAACTTCATTTATGAGTGTCAAAAGGTATTTCATATTTTTACGGAAAATTAAGGGAGTGCGAGCCCCAATTTTCAGAAGAATTCGATATCCGTCTGAACATGGATCATATGTTTCATTTTCATGAATAGAATAATCAAAGCTCCGATGGAGCTGAATCTCGAAGCCCTGAAAATCTACACGTGGCAAAACTTCGTAGTCATCCAAAGAACTGCTGCATACGTCTGTATGTATTAAGTTATTCCGTAATACGTGAAAATTATCGGATTGTGTGATTTCGCATGTCGATTTCATTGCTATAAATATATGCAAGACACAGGTAAAAAAATGTTATTTTCATCTTTGACAAATTACTGTGTGACAGGTTCGCTGATCCGAGACGCAATATAATAAAAACGAGTGATTTGATAAACATGCATATGGTTTTCAATTTAATAAAACAACACCGTATCCAACTCAAGAAAATGAAGAAATATAACTTAAAAACACAATGTATACGATTTTGAAAGAACATTGCGCTCTATATTTTTTTCGGAAGCACAAAGATCATCTTTTAGAGCTGTTAATAGGCTTGACGCCTCACGTGATTTTTTCTTGTCATATTAACATCTCTCCAGCCATTTCATGGCTTCGAGATAAAAATGATAACAGGAAACACATACAATGGCTGCAGAACACAGTAACATGCTACAATGTATCATGTAGCTGCACAAGAACAAAAGACTAGAGGCAAACGTTAACAACGATAAGAACTCAGAACAGCCGGACTTGGTACAGGCACTAGCAAAAGCTGGTGGTAAGGTTAAGCCGATTTAAGGGTACCTAAACCCCCCTTTCTCTCTCCCGTTTTCCTATAGTATAATACAGATACAAATAAAATCCATAACATGTAGACTACTAACAACTGAAAAAAGTCACTTTAGAATACATTAAATAGACAATTTAACAAAGTACAATTAGATCTTCGTATCTTTTAAGACACAGATCTGTTCCTCAGACAAATTTTGGCATCCTTTATCTCAAACAATTTAATTGTATATGGATTATCAAATTTTTTACTTATGTTGTTAGTAAACCGTTTCAAAAATTTTCTGCGATTCATACTCCTTTCTGTTTAAAATCAAATTATAAAATGCATGTCCAAGCATTTATTTTGTTAGTAAAATTAAGGACAGAAAAGAGCAATTAAGAGATGAAATTAATTTTAAAAGGGTAATGAGGTCTTCATGTATATAGAATGATTTGATTTAGGAAATGCACATCAATTGGTTGCACCCTATTTTTATTTTGAAATGCAGGTTTAATTTAATTCTCAATTAATGTAAAGATCCACATATTTCTCACAAAAGAAAATTTGAGACTACAATTAACAAAATCTGCAAATAATTACTTGGTGCGCAGTATGAATTTAAACAATTTGTTCAACACATTGGAAGAATAATTGTAAGAAAAGAAAATTGTGGAAGTCATTTATAACAATAAATGGTCATTTGATACCATTAAATGACAGTTACTATGCACATCTATACAAAATTACAATAACTGTTACATAATATCCAAGGATCTTGTCAAGTAATTAGTTAGACAGTTGTTTGAATCAACTTTCGTTTAAAATAATGTTAATTCATATATAAGTTTCACGTCTCCTGTGAAGGAGATGGGCATCGACAGTTCATCTGGAAACCCTACATTTGTGTACTTATACCCCTACTACAATATCGAGGGATGAGATTGTAAGAAAATCACACTTCAGTGTTAGCATCATTTGGCATAAAAGCTAATGATGAAAACAATCAACTCCCTTACATCTGCTGGGTACCAAAACTTCATAAGAATCCATACAAACAGAGATTCATTGCCGGGTCTTCCAGATGCACCACTAAACGTCTTTCACAGTTCCTCACAACTTTGTTGACCGCAGTCAGAGATGGCCTGAAAAATTACTGTAATACAGCTTACTCCACAAGCGGTGAGAATCAAATGTGGATTCTTAAAAATTCAAAAGATCTCCTTGAACAGCTATCCTCAACCAGTCTTACCCATTGCCATAGCATTCAAACTTTTGACTTGTCTACACTTTATACAACCCTGCCGCACAATAAAATGAAAAGAGTAATTGCAGATTTAATACATCAATGGTTCTGCACAAAAAGAATGGAGAGCACAGATACACCTTTTTTTGTTATAGGGAAAGACAAGACATATTTTGTTAAGAACCACACTGATTCAAATAAGAAGTACACTGAGACTGACGTAATCAAAATGTTAGAATTTTTGATCGACAATATTTTAGTCGAATTTGGAGGTCAAGTTTTCCAACAGACAATAGGGATTCCTATGGGAACAAACTGTGCGCCGCTTTTAGGTGACCTTTTCCTTTACTCGTACGAGGCCAGGTTTTTACAAGGGCTTATTCAAAGAAAACAAAAACATTTAGCCCAGTCCTTTAATTTCAGCTTCCGCTACATAGACGATGTACTTTCTCTTAATAATCCTAAATTTAAGGAGTACTTACATCAGCTCTATCCAAATGAGCTTGAAAATAAAGAAACAACTGAAGCACCTACTTAAGCTTCGTACCTAGATCTTTTATTGTATATTGACGAAGATGGACGTTTGAAATCTAAGCTATATGACAAGCGTGATGATTTTAACTTCCCCATTGTGAACTTTCCCTTTCTCAGCAGCAATATACTTACCTCTCCAGCCTATGGAGTGTACATTTCACAGTTGATTCGTTACTGTCGAGCATGTAGTTTGTACAGTGATTTTTTTGAACAGAGCAAAAACACAGTCCCAAAAGCTGCTTAGTCAGGGATTTGTTCAACCTTTGTTAATTTCATCCCTCAAGAAATTCTATGGTCGTCACCATAACATCATTGAAAGATATGACGTGTCAGTATCCCAAATGAAAGTAGACATTTTCAGCTAGATTCACGTCTTCCCGGATTTGACTTCTGACTTTGACATTTTCCCGGAATGAATCACTCACAGTGTGACGGGTGCTGTTAACAGAGCAAGACATGCTTATCCTTCCGGAGCACCTGATGTCACTCTCAGTTTCACTGGAGTTCACACTGTGAGTGCCTTTGTTCTGAATGTTGTGATTTCTGTTTCTGTACTTTGTGTCTGTCTGGCGTCGTTGTTTTTGTTTCTAGCGTCATTGTTTTCTGTGTTCTCGTTTTTGCCCTGTCTTTGGACCTCGATTTTCGTGAATTTCACTCCTTTGTTCTTTCGGTATTCTACTGCCGTTGTCATGCAATATCAGACTAACTTCACAATATCTGTCTAAGTAATAAAAATGCCTAGAGTGCTCTAGAACAAGAAAATGCTACTGCAACATCACTTTGCGAATGAAAATAAAGAATATGATACCTGCACACTACAACAAAAATCAATTAATCCCTGAAGAAAACTCAAAATTGTGATATCATTCAATTTCCAAATATGTAAAATCGGACGCATCAGACGCTGCTTAACAACAGAGGCATATAAAATAATAGTGAATTCAACTGTAACAGCTAGGCTGGATTATGGTAAAAGTCTGCTTCATGGAATAAAGAAATTAAACTTAAACAGACTACAACAAATTCAAAACACAGCCGTTACTGACAAGAAATTCAAAAAGAAATCATATCTCTCCTATTCTGGCAGATTTCCACTGGCTACCAATATATTACCGCCCTCAGGTCAAGATCTTGACACTTGTGTACCGCTCCTAACGTGAATCAGCGCCTTCTTATATTGACGAACTTCTCTTAGAGTATAAGCCAACGAGTTCTTAATGGTCAAAGACTTTGTCAAGGCTTGTACTTCAAAAAATACGGGCTAGAAATATGGTGGGCGTGAATTCGGATTGGTAGCAGGTCAATTGTGGACACTCTTCCTGGCGATATAAAACAGTGAAAATCAGTTGATATTTTTGAAAAAAAAGTTAAAAACGCATTTCTATAGAATTGCTTTTTAAATAAATTTTATTACGGACAGAGTTTGACCTGCGAACGGTCTCAGTATCTTAATTTGTATACGTTTGTTTTTACTTAAATGGGTGATTTTCATTTTTAAACGCTTAAAGTTTTAACTGTATTAGTATTTTAATTCTTGATGCATTGATTTTTACTTGCAAATGGACAATTTTCATATTAGTAAGCGCTGATTTTATGGACTTATTTTCGCTGTTTTTACCGGTTATGTATGTATGTCAATGTTCAATTCCGTAATATTTTTATGTGGTTTGTTCTATATTTGCATTGTTAAGCGCCTAATAATATGTATTTTTTATATAGGGCGCTATATAAATTTTATTATTATTATTATTATATAAAATAACCGCTGCAAAGGAGTTATATCCACAAGAAATACCATTGTATATTTGCCTAGCTCCACAAGTCCAAAAATATTCATGAATCGAAATAGTTGTATAAAATGCGCATTCTTCACATAAAATTAATCTTAACAAATATATCACTGTTATTTTAATATGTTTGCGCAGAAGTCTTAATGGTCTGCCTTTGTATAACAATGCTTAAATTTTGTGTTCCCTAAATCTTACGAAAAGAGCAGGTACCGCTTGGGTTAAAATCAGCACTGTCGTAAAATAATATGATGTTGCAGCTCAAGGTTTTTCGATTTGCACACCGTACAAAACATGTTCCCTTTGTATGTTCATAAGATACTTGATAAAAAAAAATATTGACATGTCGATCCTCTGTCATATCACTAACGTCAGAGCGATATCTGTTTTTGAACAGCATTTAATTATAAAACGATTTTTATTTTAAAGTTACAGTTATTACAGCTTTTAATATGACGTCTCTAATACGTCTTGTTTTCAAACCCGTGGTAAAATCGCCATATATTCAAGGCTGTTCCAATATATATCACAAGTAAACATGTAATCGAAAATTAAAATAAAGGTGCCTATTTTTGTATTGTAAAGTAAGTGAGAACCGAACCATAAGTCTAAATCGAACAATCCAAGGACAATGGCAACGTCGGAAAAACAAAGAAACAAAGACATAACATGAGCACGGCACAGAAAAGAAAATGGAGACAAACACATATACAAAAATGAACAACACGGACCCAATAAAAAACCATGGGTGAGATCAGGTGCACCGGTAGAATAAGCATCTCCTGCTTCTTATAAGACACTCGCCGTGTTGAACATGTCAACTCCGGTAGTAAAGTAAAATCCGGTAGAGGAAAACAAACTTTAGTGGCAAAGAGAAAGATCTTTTGTCATCTGGGTAACAGATATCCCATAGCGTTCCACAAGATCGTGATGTCGACCGTAAAAAGTTATGGGCAACATACCCTTGCTTAAGTAGCCTATCATTGTAGTCACTGTATCGACCACAGGCCAGTAGTGAATGAGTTGGGAGATGCAAATTCCATATGCTGGTGCTTTTGGAATGTTGCCGTAAAGAAAACAGAAGTTGACCATTGGAAAAGTGAAGTCATCGCGTTTGTCATAAAGCCTAGTTTGTAGTGTAACTCTATTGTCAATTTCAAGATGACGGTCAAGGAACGAGGCTGACGTGGAAGTATCTGTAGTATCCTTAATTTCTAGCTCTTTTGGATAGATAAGATAAAGAAAATCACCAAAGCAAGGGTTAGTAGTATAGAGGTGGTTACAAATTATGATTTGTGGTGGTGGATGTGGTGGATCACCGGAAGTGACGTAGACCGGAAATGACGTGACGGACGTCACGTGACCGGGAGCGGAAGTCACGTGACCAGAACATGAAGTGTTTTACTGTGCATGCGCAACCGGAAGTAGCCCTATTTGAGACCCTATATGATCATGTTTACCGGAAATGACGTGTTGGAACAACATGTGACCCCGCAGGGGTGTTGTAGGAAGGTATTGGAGCACGCATGCGCGACCGGGAGTGGTTATGTATCTACTGTGAGTAGCCATTTTTACCGGAAATGACGTGTTGAAACAATACGTGACCCAGCAAGGGACTCGTATGACCTTACTTCCATTTACATGCGCGACCAGAAGTGGGCGTAGCCCCAGGTATAGACCGGAAGTAGGGTATTTTCCCTAGTCGGAACGATTCGGGTGTGGTCGTTCGGATGTTTCCATAAGTTGTCGTTGTCATTGTATTTCTGTGGGTGTCTTCTATCACGTCCGCGTTCGTCAAACGGACATAACTCTTGGGATTTCCTGCGTTTTTTGTGGGTGTTTTCTATCACGTCCGCCTTCATCGCGGCAATTCATATGGTTGTTAAGCACCTTGTTGGTTGCTAAGTGTCTTCTATCACGTCCGCGTTCATCAAAGGGAGATAACTCTTCCTAATATTTTTCCTGCTTTTTAGTGTATTGATTTGAACCTAAACTTAGGCGAGATAACTCGTGATTTATTAACGTTTGTGCTAGTTTATGTTTTTGTTCACTAGTATTTAATACGACTCACGAGTACGTTTTTGACAGTGCTCGCGTGCTCATTTCACTTTTCGGCGGCGGCGGCGGTGGTGGTCGTGTTCATTGGTGGTTAAGCGGCGGCGGTGGTTGGATTAAAGACTTTTGTGGTGGTGGTGGTGAGATGATAGTAAAAAAAGGCCATCTGGTCCTTAAACATTTTGACATAAATACGATTCATATTCACTTCTTAATTACCTGTGAAAGGGTCACTCTGCATTTTGCCAGGCTTGTGACTGGCTATAACTAAATAGTTATAGGTTGCATTACCCCTTCCTCTCAACCCAAATGTCAGTGCTTTATCCTTTACATGGCGTCATTGCTATTTTCTGTCGATGGTGGGTTCTATTCATTCAATACTTCATCCAACAGATACTGTCTTTTTTCTACAGCATACTTCCAGGCCTCTCTAGTATCATAGTCCTCTTCTTCTTTCAACCGCTGGACTGTCTTTTTGATCTTTCTATGCAATGGGTCTTTCCGCATATCCTCTATCCAGAATACATTATTGAGATAGGTATCCTTCATCATATCTCTGTATTCCGGGAACATCTTTTTTTCCAAGTTTGCGTGCTTTATTTTCCTCGTGTCCTTCGTCAATATACTTTTCAACCTTTTCTTCATATTCGGACTGATTACCATTCATGGCTCTGGTAACTATTATATCCCATGGTGATTCTGAGTCTGAGTGTTCTTCTTCATCAGATCTTTCGTTGTTGGTATAATCAGATTCTTCAGTAATATAGCTTTCCTCGGACATGCTAGAGTCTGTTTCCATATCCTGTTCTCTGTCCATCTCTGGCTCTATATTATGTTGTGATTGTTTGTGACGTAGAAGATTGAAGTTTCGATTGGAATGATAATTACAGCTATCGCAATGGTACATTCCAGAGGATTTCACCCCTCGAGATTCGTTGCACGAATAAGAAAATTATAATAACCGAAGCTTTAAATACAGCTAACAAGACTCACGAGTCGATTACTAGTATATTTTTGGCTGTGCTCGCGTGCTTATTGCACTATTTTGCTGCTGCTTCTGCTGCTGCTTCTACATATTTGGATATGGCTGCTGCTAGCTTAGAAAAAAAATGCAGTACACTAACTTTCCTTACCATAATCTAACACTAACCCCATCTTTAATCTAACCCTAACCATAATTAAACCCTAACCCTATCTACAATCTAACCCTAACCTATTTATTATCTAACCCTAACCAGAATTTAACCCTAACCCTAACTAGAATTTAACCCCAACCCTTATTGCAATATAACCCTAACCCTATCTTTAATCTAACCCTAACCCTAACCAGAATTTAACCCTAACCCTTATTGCAATTTAACCCTAACCCTAACCCTATTTGTTATCTAATAGTAATAAGCAGTGTTCGTTCACCAGCATTAGATAAATTCATTATTTGTTCTGAGCGGTACCATGTATTTCTCTAATGATACAGACGACAGTACATTGCTTAGTACTATTAGATACCAAATAGGGTTAGGGTTAGGGTTAAAATGCAATAAGGGTTAGGACTCTAGCATGTCCGAGGAAAGCTATATTACTGAAGAATCTGATTATACCACCAACGAAAGATCTGATGAATCGTATTTGTGGACCAGATGGCCTTTTTTTACTATCATCTCACCACCACCACAACCAACACAAAAGCCTTTAATCCAACCACCGCCGCCGTCGCTTAACCACCAATGAACACGACCACCACCGCCGCCGCCGCCGAAAAGTGAAATAAGCACGCGAGCACTGTCAAAAACGTACTCGTGAGTCGTATTAAATACTAGTGAACAAAAACATAAACTAGCACAAACATAAAGAAATCACGAGTTATCTCGCCTTAGTTTCGGGTGAAATCAATTAACTAAAAAAAGCAGGAAAATATATGGAAGAGTTATCTCCCTTTGATGAACGCGGACGTGATAGAAAACACTTAAAAACCAACAAGGTGCTTCACAACCATATGAATTGCCGCGATGAACGCGGACGTGATAGAAAACACCCTCAAAAAACGCGGGAAATCCCAAGAGTTATGTCCCTTTGACGAACGCGGACGTGATAGAAGACACGCAAACAGAAACGCGGGAAATCCCAAGAGTTATGTCCCTTTGATGAACGCGGACGCGACAGAAGACACCCACAGAAATACAATGACAACGACAACTAACGGAAACATCCGAAGGACCACGCCCGAGTCGTTCCGACTAGGGAAAATACCCTACTTCCGGTCTATACCTGAGGCTACGCCCACTTCCGGTCGCGCGTGTACATTGAAGTTAGGTCATACGAGACCCTTGCAGGGTCACGTATTGTTTCAACATGCCATTTCCGGTAAAATGGCTACTTACAGTAGATATTCACCCACTTCCGGTCGCGCATGCGCGCTCCTATACCTTCCCACAACACCCCTGTGGGATCACGTGTTGTTCCAACACGTCATTTCCGGTCAACATGGTCGTATAGGGCTACTTCCGGTTGCGCATGCGCAGTAAAAACACTTCGTCACGTCATTTCCGGTCTACGTCACTTCGGGTGATCCACCACGATCCACCACCACAAATCATAATTTGTAACCACCTATTTACTACTAGGGTTGTTTAGCGATAGAATATCATCTATATAACGGAAGCTGAAATAAAAGGACTGGGCAAGTTTTTTTTTAATCAGCTTTCAAGCCAACATAAAAAATAAAGATATTTGATTCAAAAATATCATCAAATTTATATACGTTGTACATATTTTCACTTCACTTCATTTTTGTTTGTTTGTTATGTCTTTGTCGTGCTGTCTCGGTTCGTGTTGCTGTGAATTGCCGTGATTTTGGATTTATGATTTTAGAATTTCCCCTTTCCTCGTTCTTGCTTCGGTATTCGTTTGCCGATGAATGAATGAATGAATGAATGGGAGCTTAAATATATACCGATTTTACCACGGGTTGTCCCTTTATGTCGATATTTTACCGCTCGCTGTCGCTCAGGGTAAAATAGTCGGCATAAAGGTAAAATCAGTATATATTCAAGCTCCAAGGAAATATTTCTTAAATGTCTAATTAATTGGATAATGGTGAAAACATCAATATATTTCAAAAATGAATTCCCAAAACAGATACATTTCGTGAGTCTAAAATATCACAGATATCCACAACACTGCGAACTCAGAGAATTTTATGGCTCTGAAAAATAGCAGCAGTCTTGATCAAAACAAAGAACAATATAATCATGACTTTTTAAGATGTATTGACGTAAAATCCAAAGATGATGACCTGCATACCAGCAGCAATAAAGATTGAAAGGCTTGCATTTTTGTAAGCCAATGCTTACAAGAACACCACATTGCATACATGTCCTTGTGTTAAGCAGCAGATAAGCTTTTTCTTGCTTCATTACGCAACAATAATCAATCAATCCAAACTCTTCAAGCCTACTCTTGTTTACGCGACATTGCCCAGTAGTTACTATAAAAGGGGGTTCTTTAAACTTGCAGTGAATCATTAACCATCTTTTAATCTACATCATCACTTTGTAAATTGTTATTTAACTTTTTTTGTACATTCCTTTTTTTAATTTGATCTTTACTGGAGAGACATAAGGTATTGAAATGCGCATATACAGATACTAAATTGAAAGTAACTTCGGTATTTTGTTATTCTTTAACACAAGACAATAGACAATAGTTAAAACTATAAAAATGAGACATATGGTGAAAATGTCAATAAAATAACGACTCCAAGTTATAAACAGAACCCCAAAATAAGATCAAGAAGTGGTTAGGCTGGAATCTTCAACGATGATATGAAACCATCCATGCAGGATTAAGGCTCACTTTCATGCTTAACCTTCCTCGAGTACTAATGTCACTCTCGGTTTTCAAGGGAGTTAACACTATAAGTTCCTTATTTTTGAATGTCGTGTTTTTGTTTCTATGACTTGTGACTGTGTCATGCCTTTGTTTTGTCTTTATTTTGTGTTTTAGCCTTTGTAGTATCTATGGACGCATTTTTTGTAAATACCACATCCCGTGTTCCTTCGGTATTGTATTGCTGTTGTTGCCCGAGGTTTGAACGCATGTAATTTTATATATTAAAATATGTCCACTTCTGTTTTGGCATCTGGGTAAATACACATTTGATGTCTGCTATCAGATATATAGATACTGGTGATTTACCGATTTTTCTCAGATATCTCGTATTATTCATTGAGAAAAACAATAAATAATATTTTCACAGGAAATGAGGTCACAGTATTACTGCAGATGTAAATATCTGGTGTATTGATATGAAAACAAAATCATAATCCAGTAGAAAATCTTTGTATAAAAAGTATAAAAATCGACCGTGATTAATATTAATAATAATGTGAATCCTGCCGAAGAACACAATGTAGTCCTCTGTGGTTTTTGGGACTCGATATTATCAATGACATCCTTCACGGTCGATAGCTTTTAATTTAGGAAAACGAAAATAACCAACCTACTGAATGAAAACATTTAGAGGGAAATAAACCAATAGGTTAAACCTTATGTGGACCTCTGTATGTAAGCTGATTAGAAATTAGTATAGAAACGATATTTGTTTCCTCAGTTTATAATCCCTATATGTTCCTTGGCATCAGGCATTCGTCGAAACAACGGCAGTAGAATACCGAAGGAACAAAGGGGAGAAATTCACAAAAATCGAAGTCCAAAGACAGGGTAAAAACGAGAACACAGAAAACAATGACGTTAGACACAAAAACAATGACGCCAGACAGACACAATGCACAGAACCAGAAACCACAACATTCAGAACAAAGGCACTCCCAGTGTGAACTCAAGTGAAACTGAGAGTGACATCAGGTGCTCCGGAAGGGTAAGCATGTCCTGCTCTCTTAACAGCACCCGTCACACCGTAAGTGAGGCATACATTGTATATGTTTTTGAAAAATCTGTAAGGTAGCTGATTGGTTACTGTCTTTCGCTAACCCTAAGACAAAACCAATTAAAAATCGAAATGAAAACGTCCTCATCTAAAATAGTAAAACAAAGAAAAAAATGTAACCATAATGATTTTTGCACGTATAATTAAAACTACTCAAAGTCCCATAACTCCCACAAAATTTGACAAATCAAAATGTCGATGCGATATGATCTAGTACTAATACTGACTAATAAACCTGTAAAATTTGATTGAATTCCGACCAGCAGTTTTTTAGGAGTTGCGTCCACAAAAGTGTGACATATGGACGGAAGGACAAACACACGGACGCAGAGCATTACTAGGTTCCACAGTCGCGGTGGGCAAAAATGAGATACGTAATTCCAACCCAACAAATGACAATCAAAGCAATGTTGTATCAGAAACAGTCAAGGAGATGAACGAAAGTGACATAAGGAAAAATAATGTAATATTTTGCTATGTGCCTGAGGCAAAAACCAATATTAAAGAGCTTAAGTTAAAGAAGGTTAAGGCTAACTTAATAGAGTTAGCCCATAAAATGGACGGAAATCTAACAAATAACTAAATACCGAAGTTACTGTGAATTTATTCTCTGCATATGTGCATTTCGACAACTAAATGAGGGTATTGAAAAATTGACAAGAATTGTAAAGAAGTTAGAGGAGCATAGACTACATATAAAAAATAAATATCAGGGGTCACCGTTTAAATAAGAGAGACAAACTGCAAAATGTTAATTTCTCTTGTGATATCTATATGAAATTCTTTTATCAAATTACCTCCCTTGTATAATTTCTCTGTTCTGGAAATTCAGCAACAGATTTAAAACATGTGTGTTTTAAATCACTTTTTGTAATGAAAAAGTTCTAAAAGTGATAAGGAATAAAAATTTTAAATACTTTGAAATTTTCTTTACATTTGAAATAACTATTTTGTTAAATTTCTTAATGATTGAAACCTAAATCAACAAGTATTAAACAAAAATGGCGGAATAATACCACTGAGACACTTTAAGGAGGATAGCTGCAAGGAAAAAATATTTAAGAACTTTGGAAAACTAAGAGACAAGGAAACATCGGACCTTGAAAACATTGCTATAAAAATGACATCACCCCCCCCCCCCCCCCNGTCCATGTTCGTCAATGTACAACAAAAGGTCAAGGTATGAAGCAGAATCGGGTGTATCGGTTGTCTCTTTAATTTCAAGTTCACTGGGGTAGATATGATGTAAATATTCTTTAAATTTTGGGTTATTAAGAGAAAGTACATCGTCTATATATCTGATGTACTTTATGAATTAATGCATAAGCACAACAGTTACACATGTTCGACTTTATAAATTGTATACATGCACTAATACTGATTGTCTGACTAATAAAAATGTCGGAACTTAAATTACACGCCAAGAACATCAGTTATAAAATAATTTGAATAACAGAAGTCAAACAAAAACCTCAAGATACACTGTACAGAATTGTGAGAAAGCCATTAAAAATTATGAATTATTTAGTCCCAATGTGAATAACAATTTAGGAAGAGGGGTCAGCCTATGTTTGCATGATTCAATACAGGGTCTACAAATTGAATTTGACACAAATTATAAGAAAATCAGTATATGTAAGCATCAAGTTAATGATGGTGATAAACTGCTAGTAGGATGTATATTCAGGAGCAGTGGTGGTCCACAAGAAGCAACGACAGTAGAATACCGAGGGAAAAAAGGAGTGGAATTTACGAAAATCGAAGTCCAAAGACATGGCCAAAACGAGGACACAGAAAACAATGCCGTTAAACACAAAAAACAATGACATTAGACAGATACAAAGCACAGAAATAAAAACATAACACCCAAAAACAAGGCACTCACAGTGTGATGATGAGGCATTAAGGCAATTATTAAGAGAGGTATCAACAAAGGATTATTATTGATTATGGGAGATTCTAACTATGTGAAAATATGCTTGGAAATCTGGAGCACAACGTCCAATGAATCCTCAATAGACTACAAATTTATTGAATGTTTAAGAGACTGTTATCTTTTTTAACGTGCAAACAAGCCTACTGGAGGGCTTATTAACCAGGACATACATATCCTGGACTAACTACTTACTAATGAAGATGGGATGGTTTTTTGTGTCTAACGCCATTGTTTTCTGTGTTCTCGTTTTGGCCGTGTCTTTGGACTTCGAATTTTGTAAATTTCACTCCTTTGTTCCTCCGGTATTCTACTGCCGTTGTTTCACAAATTGACCATTACAACCCACTATAGGAGAGTGACCACTCAGTACTAACTTTTCAGCTTAACTGCTACCTACAAGAAATAAATACATACAGAGTCAAATATTACTACCATAACAAAGCTGATTTTGTCAAAATGGAACTAGAGTCACATGATATATAGACTGGCACGAAAAATTTCATAAAAAAAAGCACCTAAACAAACAATGGACTTTGCTCAAGGGCAAAGCCATAGAAATTCAAGACAAATATATACCGAAAAAAACATAAGCCAAGTCAAATAAAACCAAGGGAATTATGGAATTTGATTTGGAAACTTTTAAGGTAATACGGAAGAACCACGGATGCTGGAAACGATATTAAGAGACAAAAATTCAACAACAACAAAATACTAAGAATACTGTAAATTACGAAACAAATTTTAAAGTCTAACAAAGAAGGCATTAAAGACAAAAAAAAAAGAAGGATATCGAAAAAATGAATGAAAGATGAAAACCAGAACAGGAATATCAGATTAAGAAATAACGTGGAAAATAGAAAAAAATACTATCCGATAATGATAAGGAACAATCAGAGACTTTATCAGAATCTTTTCTCAAGTGTATTTACGCAAGAAGGTGAGGGAGACATACCAAGACTAGATTAAAAAACGTTGCAAACAAAATGCGGGTACTAAAAGTATAAGTAGAACAGGTTGAATTGATTAATTTGCTCTCGTCCTGATTCAGCTGAAATATTTTCTCACTGGACGTTAAAATCTATCTAATCAATCAATCGTGATAATTTGGAAATGTATGATTTAAGTATCAATTACTTATCAAACCAAAATAGCTCACATTTATACGTTAGTCTTTTGTCTTTTATTGATGTTTGATGTTTTTCTGGTGTGGTTTCCATGTGAATTGTGACATGTGATTGTGATTTTCGGCCATTGTTGGTGTTTCCAGTTATCTTTTTTCGCAGTTATCTATGTTTACACTGGACCCTATAGTATTATATTTTATTCAGAAATTACATAAACTTTAAACGCAATACAAATATAACAAGTAGGATTCATAAACAAGCTCAGAGCTTATGATAATCTGTCTCTTATAAAAAAAAGGACACTGTACCCTAGACAACAATTATGCAAACTGCTACATCTTGAAACAATTTCATGGATTCATTCAATTTTTATCGGGTATTGTTACACTATGGTGGTCCTCTATAACACACAAGATTTTTAAAAAATGGTCATAAAATGAGTTTATTTTAATCTGAATCTTGTAAATTATAACAACTTTAAACAAAATTGTCTCAAAGTGAGTTGATTATAATTAGGCAATAAAAAAAGATTATGCTTACTGAAATAAGATCAAGAATCCAAGACGAACGCCGTAGCAGATCATGGCTTAACATATGCAGTTATGGGTAGAATCTGCAAATTTCCGAATCTTGAATTGAGGGAGATGCTTCGTCTTTACTCAAAATTATGAATAAAACCAGAAACTAGGTGAGCCATAGAGACTGGTGTGAGCCTTTTGTTCATCTATTTCTAAAGATCTTATTACGTAAAATATGGCACCAGTGTAATCGGATTTCTGGAAACAAAGTTTCAAAAAAGGTCATATATCCGCCTAAATCACATAAAATATCGATTGATGTTGGCTTTACACAACAATTATACATTGTATAACCGCCTCTAAACATATTACAAAAACATTTTATCTGCGAGGTTTCTCGTTCTTTTGATTAAATATATAGCAAAAGTGGTGTTTTTTCTGTATATTTTGTAGTTATGTATATCAACGTGAACATAAGTTTGTTTTTGGTATTGCGTAATAACGTTTGTATCAATTATTTTTGGCTAATTTAAATTTGATATCAATGTATTTTGCTTCAATAATGACACTTTGTAAAAGAAAATCTATCGCGGTGACATGGTGCTTTAAACGATTAAATGGGTATGTATGAAATGAAATTTAACACAACCCTATTCAGGTGAGAATGTAATTATTACCGATTATCAACGAAATTTAAATGTATACATAATTAATAAGTTAAAGTGAAATTTATTTTAATTTCTAAGAAAATAAATAAAAGCTTTCGATCGAATATTGATTTATTTGGTTGTTGGAAATATTTCTTACGCAGTATGATACTTTATTCAAGTTGGAAATAGATAATAACATTCTGAACTAAAATGTTTAAATCAGGAAATATTTTATATCTTTTATGTTTTCTTGTATCATATAATTTTGTATATGTGGTCAGCCAGACGCTTGATAACGTGGTGGATCTGTATAGAAACATAACTCATGGTTACCAAAAAGAAGTATTTCCAACATGGGACCAGTCGGAATCTATGAATATTTATTTCACAGTCATGCCATTGGTCATAAACTCTTTTTCGGAAATCGATGAGACTATATCCATGACACTGGCACTTGGATTACATTGGTACGATGCAAAGCTAACATGGAACGCCTCTTTTTTCGGCAACAAATCATATATTACAATTTCGCCTAAAGATATTTGGGTACCAGATATATATCTCATCAGCAGTGTGGACAGCTTGACTCCTTTGGGGTCCTATTCACTCTTTTATGCAACGGTTCAAAGTATGGGTTTTGTTACTTGGTCTCCAGGAGGGATATTAAAATCAAAATGCCCTACGGATATAATGAAGTTTCCATTTGATTCACAGAAGTGTCGATTGACATTCATGATGTGGGGTGTTACTACTGACACAGCAAAACTCGTTGCTTTACTTGGAAAAGCAGAATTATCATACTTTACTCCACATACAGATTGGGAAGTTACTTCACATCGAGTACGTGCATATGAATACGCTTATGTCTCAACATTTGATTTTGAGATTACCATCAGAAGACATCCTTTATACTATGTGGTAAGTGTAATACTACCGACATTATTATTTTCGTTGATGAACCCGTTGGTGTTTTTACTTCCAATAGAGTCTGGTGAGCGGATATCGTTGGGAATGACAATTCTTCTGTCCTATACACTATTTTTTACAGTGGTGTCGAACTCAGTGCCAGCAACTTCAAATCCAGTATGTGCTCTGTTATTCGTCATAATCATAATCGTGATGTTGAGTGGATGTATTGTGATATGTTTGATTATCAGTGTTTATTTCTATTATCAGGATGACATTAAAAACACGTGCCTTAAACGATTAGTCATGTGTTTTCATCTAAAAAATAAAAGCGAAAATGATGAATCACAATTTTCTTCTGATATAAGGATAACAGGAAAGGATGTAACAGTTGTTCTTGACAAAATCTTTTTCAGTATTTCATATGTTATACTTATAGTTACCCTTTCTGGGTACTTTATATTTGTACTAGTGTTGTAAGACGCCTAGTGCCCAATACAAGTCTGCGTGAATTACACTCTAGTTTTAGTTTTTCGTGTTTTTTTTTAATAAAGTAAAAAAATTGTGTTCAACATAGTTGTTTGTCATGTATGCATTATTACGTCACCATTTCTGTTCTCTTTGTTTCACAAGAGGCTTATCGGTCCTAAGTTTCAGCTTTTAAGGTAGAAAGACAGCAATATTCACATCCCTGAGATTTTGTTGTGAGTCGACACAATTGAAGAACTAGCCCTACTTACCCAAATCTGTAATAAAAGGTATGGGTCACCATGCTTGCTTTTTCAAGAATTGAGATCAAAGTTTGCCCATTTTTAGTAATATTTTTAACCTAAATTTACATAGAATTCACAGGGGAAATATTGAAAGACAATATTTAACTTAATAGAAATTAACTTTTTATCCATAAGAATTAGAATGGTGAATAAAAGGATATGGAGTAAATGCACATGAGACAAAGTCTCTAAAAATAAATGGTAAAAAACAAGCAAAGGAACAACGCTTTTATTGTTGTTCTTCATCTTGAAGTCACCATGAGGCCTTCAACAATGAGCTTTGCTCATACCTCAAAGTAAGTTCAAGACGGCCCCTAGCACCGGTTTAAGCGGAATTCTTTGCAAATTGAAGTATTTTTGTGAACAGATAGTTTATGATGTAACTTACTGGTTACAATAAAAAAATGTATATTTCACCATGCTTTTAACCGACATATTATTCAAAGTGTCAGGATTAAATATTATTTACGGGGAAAGGGAGTTAATTTGCGGCAAATTAAACGAAACGTGTCATTCAATTATGACGTCAGAAAGAAAAAGCCCTCAAATTACATTTCTGGTCCAAAAATCAAATGTACCCCATATCAGACTCTTTATTTGTCTAATGCGCGATTAAATTACGGAGTGCAAGAGTTTCTATCTACAATAAATACAATAACTTTTTTCAAAGATACAATTAGATATGTTCATACATCAAAAAGCGTTGTATTTAGTAATATCATAGCCTCATGATTGAAATCTACCTCAAATTGTATAGCTTAAAAGTTCAAGCTTACTTTAACTTGGTATTTTCAAATTGGCAATTGCATACAAAGGGCAAACTAAACAACGGTGTAAGTTAATATAGTAATCGAAAACTGTAGACACGTAACATATCAAGGCAATGTATTGTCGGGTAAACTATAAGAAACATTTTTCTCATTCTAAATGGCCACAAATGATTGTTGGTTAGAACACCATTTATTTTCATAAATGATCGGAAAGAAACATTAAAAAATGTTACTACATTCACATTTAACGAATGTTTCTTTACATTCACAAAATTCTTAATTGTACAAACTTGAGTAACAATAAAGCATTAAATTAATTCGCGTCGTCATATGATTCCGAATATATTCTTTTTTGACATGAGGTAAACAATCAAAATGTCGGATACAATCAGTAAAATACACATGCATTTGTCCAAAATCAGTTACATACGCAGAGGGTGTATCTACATCGTGAAAAGCTCTGACGTCATATAACAAATCAAAACATTTTGAAGATTTTGAAACCAGAGAAAACTAGGCTCCTTTTTTTCTTTTTCGATTTTCAAATTTAAAAAAATTTCAAAGTTCAACATGCTCAGCATATCTATTCTATTTCCTTATTTAGCTCCTTTTTCGATATTCCGGCTACTTATTCAAAAGTTGAGATTTCCTTATTCAGCTCCTTTTTCGATATTCCAGCTCCTTATTCAAAAGTTGCCATTTCCCTATTCAGCTCCTTTTTCGATATTCCAGCTCCTTATTCAAAGTTGCCATTTCCTTATTCAGCTCCTTTTTCGAAATTCGAGCTCCTTATTCAAAAGTTGTCATTTCCTTATTCAGCTCCTTTTTCGATATTCTAGCTCCTTATTCAAAAGTTGCTATTTCCTTATTCAGCGCCTTTTTCGATATTCCAGCTTCTTATTCAAAAGTTGCCATTTTCTTATTCAGCTCCTTTTTCGATATTCCAGCTCCTTATTCAAAAGTTG
>MJUU01017338.1:0-15367 GCA_002080025.1 Modiolus philippinarum | reverse complement strand
CGGACGATGGACGACGGACGCCAAGTGATGGCAAAAGCTCACCCTGGCTTTAGCCAGGTGAGCTAATAAAGGGGATATTAAAAAAATATACAAGGAACAAACTGACACATTTTGTTCAACAAAACAAGGAATTTATCCTACTTTCTTGGATCTGCTAAAATTTAATCTACATTTAACTAGTCCCAGATTGAAATTGTGTTTATTGATAATAAAGATATATATATTCGGGTTAATAAATTGACTTTTTTTATTCCATTTATGTTAAAAATCCTGTTTCTTGACTATGTGTCAGTCTTATCAGAAGCAGAGAAATATAAAACCATTTTATATGTCTCTGTCAGAAGTAAGGGGAACTTGTGTAAGCAAGTCCTAGTGCTTACCTTCCATTTTATTATGTTGATGATATACTAGTGTACTTTATTCCATAACATACTCGCGGCTTAAATAATGTATTCCGGAAAGATTATTTGTCATGAAATAAATACACTGTTACACTCTTGGCTTATATAGGTTTGAAACAAGTTAGTTAAAAAATGGTTGATTCCTGGTTTCCATGGAAATCGGGTACTAGAATGGTTTGCTGCAAGCATGTCTGCAGAAACGAAAACAAAGCTTGCTCATTGATCAGAAGTTCCCGCGTAATACTGGTGCTAAATGATATGCGCCGTCCCCGTAATCCCACTGATTTGCACATCGATATAAACCATTCGAGTAGACATTGGAAAAACTTGAATTTAACTATGAACCGATTGCCTCATATATTTTTACAATGTCATTGCCTTCAATGTAATCAGTTTGCGAAATACAACCGTGGACAAGTAAGGGACGACAAATACTCAAACTAGCTACATTGGAGTCAACTGGTATAGGGAAAGGCAATCGTTTCTTTATTCCGGGTTGCCATGGTAGCTTTAGGAATCCGTCAAACTGTATTTTAATAAAGGGCTACGCCGAGCGCAGCATGATACATGATACGACCGCAGCATGTCGTCCACTGAAATTTGAAAAAGTGTAATTTAAAGTGAGTATGGACATAGGAAAGAGCTTGACACAATAATTAGATGGACGCAATAAGGAGATTGACCAAGTAATTAGCTGGACACAAACTAGGGAAAATAAATATTAGCCCTTATGACTCCTTATGATTCCTCTTTGACCCTCTATAGCTCAGAAACAGTAAGAGCTACGCCCAATCCATTGACATGATGCTGAAAGCTTATATCAAGAGAAATCAAAAGAAAAAAATCCCATCGAAATGCGATGAAAAATAAAAATTTAAGGTAACCTGTAAATTTACGATTTTGACCCCCTTCTGCCCCTCATAGCTCGAGAACGGCAAGAGCTATGTCAAATCCGTTGAAATTCTGCTGAAAGCTTACATCAAGTAGAATCCAAAGAAAAAAATCCCATCGAAATCCGACGAAAAATAAATTTTTTAGGTTATCTGTAAATTTACGATTTTGGCCCCCTTCGGCCCCTCATAGCTCGGAAATGGTAAGAGCTACGCCAAATCCACTGACATATAACTGAAAGCTTACATAAAGAGGAATCAAAGAATAAAATCCCATCGAAATTCGATGAAAAATAACTTTACAATTTTGGCCCCTTTCAGCCCCTCATAGCTCCAAAACGGTAACAGCTACGCCAAATCTGTTGACATACTACTGAAAGCTTACATCAAGAGGAATCCAAAGAAAAAAATCCCATCGAAATCCGATGAAAAATAAAATTTTTTGGTTATCTGTAAATTTACGATTTTGGCCCCCTTCGGCCCCTCATAGCTGGGTAAGGAAACAAGTTACCAAAAATCTAATAGTAGAGCGCGACGATAATTTTTCATTAGGATTCCTTTGGAAAAAATTGCATCAAAATCGGACTAAAAATAAAAAAATGAAATTTTTGAAATTTGCCCCTTTTGGGCCCCATTTATCTCGTGAACGGTACATGCCACGTGAAATCCGTTGGCATACTCCAGATTGGAAATTTTCTAAGGAGTTTACTGAAAGAAACCCCATCAAAATCCGATAAATAATAAAGATTCTACAGTCAAATATGTGAAAACAACTAATTTAACCCCTTTTGGCCCCTTATTCTAAAACGGGCGGGGCCAGGAACATAAAATTATAGCCCGGGCTAAAGCATGTGCCAAAAAACATCATACTAAAATTTGAAAATGATCTGTTCACTGGAACCAAAGTTATGCTATCCACAGACACAAAAATACCCAATTTTACCCCTTTTTGGCCCCTTTTTCTTAAACGGGTGGGGCCATAAACCCGAAATTAAAACCCGGGATAGCCATTATGCCAAGAAACCACATACTGAAATTTGAAGATGATCCGTCCACTAGAAACAAAGTTATGCTGGCCACAGACGCCGATGCCGACGACTGCGCCATAACATAATACGACCGCAAAATTTTTGCGGTCGTATAAAAAGGTCGGAACCTGATCCGATCAGCAGAATTTCTCTGGTATTATTATCAATCCTGAGGGCTTCCGGATATGGTAAATGTGCATAATTATATATCTAGGGCCCAAACACTAATGAAACTGTTTTGTCGCAGCTTTAAACCAAAGATTGTTTGAATATTTCATAAAATATCGTGTAACAGGTTGAAATCTAATATTTTGATATAAAGCATCTTTTACAATTTATAAATGTATCCAAACACACGGGTATGGATTCGTTGCTCCTAGGGATGCCAGTATGATTTGTAAAACTAATTGTTTGTATATATATTTGTCAATGTAGACAATACAGTACAATGAGGTGAGCTTAGCAGGGTGTAGTACATTTTATCCCAGATTAAACAATCATTCCAATTATTTAATTCTTTGTTACATATATATATGACCAATAAATGTATTGATGGCTATAAACCGGGAAGCTTTTTAAAAAAGCTTAACTTGTGTATTCTTGAAGCATTTGAAAGCGGATAGTACAGAAAATATGACACTACAAGACATGGCTTAAAGCCGAGACTTGAGCGCAATGGTTTTTAATAACAAAAGCTGATATATTGATCGGAAATCAGCAAAATTTTCACATTATTTTTCTGTGAAATACATAATTATACAGTATAAATGAATAATAAATTAACGTTGTTAAATTCATATTAGCTTGGTTTTACTTTTCAAAAACACCCTTTTCAGACTATAATGCAAACAAAGCACCGTTTTATGATAATAACACCGTTTGCTTCTATAACTTGTAAATGTCTTAAAGTCACGTGCAGTAAATTATATGATTACCTTCAATACTTGTACAGGCGTGTGCCACACCTAGCGAAGGTGAGGTCAAGTTTTGGTGAGAATAAACAAACCACAATAAACATCATTACCAGGTGACTAAGGATTATGTTGTACATGAAGTGTACTGTACAAAAGTTCAGCGATTGAAAAAAAAAATTAACTGAAAAAAAAAATTTTTTTTAAAATAAAAAAAAGACACGTGTGTGGCAAATATGTCTCTAATTTTTTTTGAAGATTTCTTGGTTTGTTATTTGTTTACTAATTACTTGTGGTAAACGTTTTTTTTCTAAGACTGAAGAATTTTTCCTTTTCATACACGTTTTGATCCATTATATGATTGCGTACATAGCAGTTAGTGGAAATATGAGGACACGTGCATGCCTAAGTGCATAAGAAGCCTAGCACATAAGTCTAATCAGAATAGGTGTTGAGTCGGGACAATATGAAGAAGTTCCATATTAGTAAAAAAGCACAAGACACATAACCCTAATCACGCACATCAGCATAATAAAAACCCCGGTTATTTTAACCTCGCTGACTAGGATAGTATCTTTTGTATGAAAAAAAGGATCTTCAGATTTTTAACTTTCAAACAGAAAAAAAGAACAAACATTGAGACCTCTATGCTTGTTGTCGAACATTGAAGCTTCTTGGGTTAAGGCCAACCACCTTCTTGTCGGGCACGACAAACTTGCACCGTACAGCAAGCGTTGTGTATTTAAGAAATAAAACATGGCCGCCATACTATTTTGTCATTATAACATGGGCTTGAGTTGTTTTTGTAAATATTTTATCCCGAGCGTTAGCGAGGGGTAAAATATGCAAAAACAACGAAAGCCCATGTTATAATGACAATATAGTATTTGGCGGGTATGATTTATTTCGATTCTGATATGGAAATTTCACCCATTTTATACCCGAAGCGAGCAGCGACTATCTAATGGTTCCGTAACATTTTCATTTTGATAAACAAATACACGGACAAAAAACTTTCCACAAATACAACAAAAACTTACTTTCGTTTGATGTAATTGCTTATTTAACTGTAGAAAATGCCTCAAGTCCTCTAATCTCCATCCAAACTTTCCAACCGACGCTGCTTACAAACCGGACATTACGATGTTATTTGTGACGTCACAAGTAGGAAAATTAAAGTTTGTCCCGAACATTGCCTTTTCAAGTTAAAAAATTCCATAATGAATTTCGGAAACAAATCTAATTTAAAAAGTTGTTAGTGGATGGTAGATGATTTTGACAATTAAAATGAAAAATAGATTCAAAATATGCAACAGAAACTATGCATCTTTTGCACATGTGCTAAGAGTGTTATATTGGTATTATAACATGACTCTATTTACAAAGCTAATACAGGAAGCCATATTAGAATTAGCCATTTAGTATTTTTGTTTTGTTTTGAAGTCTGGTATATTTGAGCATATTCAATGGTTTGAATCGGTCAATAGTAAAAAAATGCATTATGAGTTCAATATCCAAAGTTGTAATGTTGTCGAAATAAATGGACTAAATTTGTACACTCTCGGACATCAACACATAAGGAATATTATTATAATTCCTTGCTGATTATTAAACATATAAGTCCATCCTATATTCAGCCCATAAAAACGCTCAAAATGCTTTTTTGTAATGTAGTTTGTATTTGACCAATTCGACAAGCTATGTATCCGAATGGCGGATTTCGGGGGTGGGGAGGGGCGTAAGCCCTCTTTTTGTTGCAGAACTTGTGGGAATTCTGTATTCTGTAATTTCACACATCGTTATGAATTGTACTTGAAAATGAAATATTTATAAATTTTTAATGGAAAAAAATATGCTTTGAAAGTTACAATATATCTGGATACACATATTTTTTTCTGAATGAAAATCGCAACTGCATCACAAGCATTATTCCGACTATGGAATAAATGATTAATTGACTTGTTTACAAGCATATATTCAAACATAATAAACACGCAATAAGTTCTGTGGCGTGCATGTCACAGGTGACCACCTGAACAAAAAATTCACCTGAACAAATAATTCACCTGTGTCACACGGGCCACCTGGGGTTTTAATTAATGACAATAAACAATTACAATTAACAAGGTAACATGTTACAGAGGATTAAGTTTTGTCAACAACGAAGTGTAAGTGCACAATTTCTTAACCGTGAAAAATATCCGCACGTGTGCACATTCGTTTTTGAAAGGTATGCACAAAATTTACATTCTTTTGAAAAAGGGTTAGTTTCTTTAACATTTTCTTTTTACAGTAGTCCCCCTCTTGAAAGACCACTCATTTGAGAGACCACCCCTTTCTAGAGACCACATTTCTCTTGCATTAACACTTTTGTGAACAAATTGACCCCTTTTGGAAGACCACCCCTAAAACCCAACCAGAGACCACCCTTTCTGTGTCTAAAATTTGCACATTACCCGTCTATAAAGACCATGTTTTGTTTTGAAAATACTGATGAAAATTAAATACCATTTTGTAAAAACTTACTGGAATAATTAAACCATCAATTAAATTGACTTAATTGGCAGGTGAGAAGCTCTACATGTATATTAAAGAGAAATACAATGATTTGATACATAATTACCTGTAATTATTAGAAATTTTATTCTTTATATGAGAACTATTAAATATTTGATAAAGACAAGTTGTTGAGAATGAAACTTCAGGGCCATGCCTAATACTTTAAATAGGTTTCTGGTTAATGCATGTATTTTAAAGAATGCATATGTGTTTGAAATCTGTTAGATATAAATGAATATAAATATAATGAGTCAAATGTGCATGTGATAAATAAGAAGACATTTTGAATGCTTTCATATATACATTAAGTGAAATAGAATATCAAATGTTTTACACGAAATACTCATATTCAGCCTTTAGATCATATTCAGCCTTTAGATTTTTGGACCTATTCCTTTTGAGAGACCACCCCTTTTGTAAGGCCAATTTTCTGTTGCAAATATGGTGGTCTCTCAAGAGGGGGACTACTGTATTACTGATAGAAACTCGAAATTCGGACAATTAATAGTTTTTTCCCTAGCTTCATGTTCATCTTTTGATCGTAAATTGATAGCGTACATTGTAGTTTATTTTTCCTATATGGTATATGGATATCGAGTATTGACCAATCAAATCATATTATATAAGGTACCGGAAGCCTTGTATAAGGTACCAGAAGAAGTCAATATGGCAGCCCCTGCTTGTTAAAATTTTGATACAAAAACACAAATTATAGAATAACCACTTAAGATCTGAAAACGGGTCACGGCAACAACGTTTTAAAATACATGTTTGAATAACATATCAAATTTAATTTTTTGAGTGAACTTTCCCTTTAAACTACATGTATGTTTCCCCTAAGCTGATGTGATATTGGACACATTGTTCAAAGGAGCAATACAGCCATCTTGGATAAGGTAACACTTATTGTACATATTTTTTCAAAAGGAACCATCCCAGGAACACATTAGGATTGAATTGACTTTGTTGTTTCAGAGGAGAAGTTTTTGAATGCTTTCCAACTGGGCCAAATGATAAACGATTTTGTTCCTCACAGGTGGCCATCTTACATAAGGTGCCATCCAGAAAAACAGCCTCTTTGTAGGGGCAACCAGAGGACTATTGTGGTTCAATTCGGCTCAGTACTTTCAAAGAAGATCTTTGAAAGTTTTCCCATAGGGTCCAATGTTCAACTATGTTTCCCTGCAGAAGCTGCTATCTTGAATATTGTGTGAACCTGAAAAACAACTTTTTTGCAGGGGACTTCTCAAGGACCATCATGGACAAGTTAAGTTCCAATTGGCCTAATTGATTAAGAGGACAAGATCTTTGAACGAAAAGTTTAAGATTGCAAAAGCTCACCCTGGATAAGCCACATGAGCTAAAAGTAAAGCCTTTCTGCAAGCATTGATTAGATATGGATATATATGGAGGTTTTATCTTAATCCTTTAGATAAAATAATATTAATGATAGATTTTATTGAATGTTGCTTAATGACTTTCATTAGTATTTGAGTTGTATATATAGTAATCAGTTTCAGAAGAAGTCAATTTACCAGGTGCAACCAAATAAGGTAATGGAAAAACATTATCACATATACATGAAGTCACAACTTAGTAGCCAATGATCACAATTGATATTTTTTTTTTATCAAAAAAAAAATATAAACTCTCTTTATAAACTAATACCCTTATTTTTGATGGTACAAAAACTCATCAATGACTCTTGGTTTTTTTTTTGCATTTAAGACGATGGCAATACAACCCTTGGACTCTGAAATTTTTGTTCTCTCCTGTAGGAAATCAATGTCAAATTTGCAAGAAATATTTTTGTGACCTACTGACCTGTTGCTGTAAAAATATAAAAAAAAAGCTGAGGAACAAAAAGTCATGTACCGGTACTTTTGAAAAATAATAAGGATGGCAAAATATTATTAATTTAATGCTTGAGTGCTTGATACAAATACTTGTGATTACTGTATATATTTGGTTAAAGTTTGTATATATTTTAATTATAATGTAGCCACCATGTTGTTTGAAAAAACTAGAGCTGTCGCCGAATGGCAGCCAGGTAAAACCCCGCTAATTGAAGCCTGAATCAATATGGCAAGTGTAAATTAAAGTGTGTGTGGACCCAATACAGTTGTGGGCACAGTACAAATGTGGACACAATACAAGTATGGACAAAATGATATACCTCCCCCCTTTTTTTCTGAAAATATTAAAGACGAATTATCTCCCCTTCAAAATTTTGGACAGCAACCATATTACTTCATGCACATCTTCAGCTGGTGTACTGAAACTGTTCAACATTTCATCAAAATCCAAGCAGAACATGCGCTGACAAGGATCACCCCTCCCCTTTTCACAGAAAATATTCAAACATAAATTATCTCCCCTTCAAAATTTCAGACAACAACCATATTACTTAATGCACATCTTCAGGTGACGTACTACAACTGTGTAACATTTCATCAAAATCAAGGCAGCCGCTTAAGAGAACATGCGGTTCGCCTTATTAAACTGACATACACAAGGTTCGCCTCCCCCTTTTTCTAAAAAATATTCAAGGTTTGCCTCCCCCTTTCTCTAGAAAATATTCAAAGACGAATTTTTCTAGAAAATATTCAAAGATGAATTATCTCCCCTTCAAAATTTCGGACTGCAACCATATTAATTCATGCACTTCTTCCGATGGTGTACTATAACTGTGTAACATTTCATCAAAATCCAAGCAACCATTTAGGAGAACATGTGCTGACAAGGTTCGCCTCCCCCCTTTTCCCAGAAAATTTTCAAAGACGAATTATCTCCCCTTCAAAATTTCGGGCAGCAACCATATTACTTCATGCACATCTTCAGATGATGTACTACAACTTCATCAAAATCCAAGCAGCTGTTTAAAAGAACATGCGCTGACAAGGTACATGGACAGACAGACAGACGGACAGACAGGGTGATTCCTATATACCCCCAAAACTTTGTTTGCGAGGGTTATAAAAACTAGAGCTGTTGCTGGATGGCAGCCAGTTATACCCCCGCTAACTGAACCCTGAATCAATATGGCAAGTGTTAATTTAAGTGAATGAGGACACAATGATAAACCTCCCCCTTCCTCTACAAAATATTCAAAGATGAAATATTTCCCCTTCAAAATTTTGGGCAGCAACCATATACCTTCATGCACATCTTCAGGTGGTGTATTTCATCAGTGTAACATTTCATCAAAATCAAAGCAGCTGTTTAGGAGAACATGCACTGACAAGGTTTGTCCCCTCCTTTTCTAGAAAATATTCAAAGTCAAATTATCTCCCCTTCAAAATTCCGGGCAGGAACCATATAACTTCATGCACATCTTCAGGTGGTGTACTACAACTGTGTAACATTTCATCAAAATCCAAGCAGCCATTTAGGAGAACATGCGCTGACAAGGTTCATCCCCTCATTGCCAAATAATATTCAAAGACGAATTATCTCCCCTTCAAAATTTTAGGCAGCAACCATAATACTTCATGCACATCTTCAGATAGTGTACTACAACTGTGCAACATTTCATCAAACTCAAACTTTATTTTTGTGGGTTATAAAGGAGAACATTTCTGACCATTATTGTATTAATTCTAAGGTGAACATATTCAAAATTTTAACTGGTTTTACCAGTGAAGCCTTATTAAAGCTAATCCCAATAGTGTGGATCCATCCAGTACATTCATGCACAAAGCTGACAATCATATTTTTGTCAATTTTATTTAGCCAAAAAGCATATTGAAATCAACTGATTAACCAGGTAAATTTTCGGGAAACATGATGCATGAAAATTTCTGGAAACATGAACTTTTAATTTGCAGAAACATAATAATCAATATTTGAAAAATTTGCGGAAAAGTAATGCGAAACACTAAGGACTCAGGCCATGTCAAAACAAAGAGATGACACTAGCTTACAACGATTGTACAGGTAAACTAATACTCATGAAGTATCATACACACATTCCTATAACTACACATAAAATCAAACATACCTGAAGGGTTTCCTTTAAATCTGTAAGTGTGATCAAATCTTCTTCCTTAAAAACAATATAGAAATTTAAAGTGCTTTACTGTACAATATTTGGTGATCACATATGTGGTGTTTCAGAGTTTTGGTTTTATTGGTTAGATTGAAAACATATAGGAATACAGCCAATAAAGTGTACTTTATGAGTAAATCATACAATATAATGTATATGCACATTTAACCAGGGACATATTTTGAAAAGAGTTGACACAAAGGGAGAGTAGATAGGCCATAAACAAAACTGTCAATACGTAAGATACAATGCTTCATACTAAAGAGAAAACTGATGCAAGAGTTTTAGAACTTTCAGAAAAGAGTATGCTTATGACATACCATACTAAGTTTTCCCTTTAGAAATACTATTAGAATACTTAAGGAAGTATCGGGATTTAAAACTACATGTCATTCTTGCCTATCTGATAAAAAATGGAATTCACCATGTGAATGTTGGCGAAATGATTTTCGATGTCTTATAATAGTCAAATTTGATAAAATATGCCACTTTTATTGGGTAAAGAAAACTCCTGTTCAATTAAGGGGAGATAATTTGTTTAAAAATAATAAATTATATAATAAAAACAATATATGCACAGACAAAATGTCTGATTGCATTTATAAAACCTCTGTAGTCAAATAATAAGAATGATTCCTCTAAAACTGTTACCTTTTTTGTATCCCAAAAATAAAATGTGTCAATATGTGTCACACAGTACAAGTTGTTACCATGCCAACCAATCTTTCCCTGAAAACAGAAACAATGCATAACATGAAGTCGTCATATGCTAGGTATACCCCCACTCTATATTAAAAAGGGAACTAGAGGCTCCCAGGAGCCTGTATCGCTCACCTGGTTTTCAGTTGCCACAATCAAGGTAACAATGTAAGTTATACAGTTGATCTTCAGTTTCTCAAACTTTCGTTGGTAGAACACCTCCAATATCTTGAACTGTTTTTAAAGTCTGATCATGTTTTATTAGGCCACATCAAATTAATTAATAGATTCTCATACTCACCTGCCCCATTTTTTCTAAGCTCAATTTTTTTTTATTTTCAATTATTCAGAAATTTTCTTTAAATTTCTATCAATTTCAGTGAAAATCAGTAAAAAATATAAAATAAAACCCTCCCACCCGCCCCAGATTTTTTGTTACAGGTGTATAAGAATCTACAAATTAACTTGATAGGGCCTTATATTTCTTTGTTGGGATTTTTTGATAAAAAAACAGTCTTGCTATGGACCACTTTCGACACCAGTTTTGAAGTTGAGACGTCATTTTGTAAATGGCAGTCAACAAACAATTTTCAACATCAGTTTTGAAGTCGCAACATCAATATCTATTTAAAAATCAAATTTCATTGAAATCGGACAATGTTGAATTTTTCTGCCTTTTTTGGCAGCCATTTTGAAAATGGGGGTCAAGGAACAATTTTCAACACCGGTTTTGAAGTCGCAACATCAAGATCTATTTGGAAACAAAATTTCATTGAAATTGGACAATGTTGAATTTTCCCGCCTTATTTGGCGGCCATTTTGAAAATGGCAGTCAAGGAACAATTTTCAACATCAGTTTTGAACTCGCAACATCAAGATCTATTTGGAAACCAAATCTCATTGAAATCAGACAATGTTGAATTTTCCCGCCTTTTTTGGCAGCCATTTTGAAAATGGCGGTCAATGAACAATTTTCAACTTCGGTTTTGAAGTCACAACATCAATATCTACTTGGAAACCAAATTTCATTGAAATTGGACAATTTTGAATTTTCCTGCCTTTTTTGGCGGCCATTTTGAAAATGGCAGTCAACGAACAATTTTCATCTTCGGTTTTGAAGTCGCAACATCAATATCTACTTGGAAATCAAATTTCATTGAAATCAGACAATTTCAATTTTCCCGCCTTTTTTGGCGGCCATTTTGAAAATGGCGGTCAACGAACAATTTTCATCTTCGGTTTTGAAGTCGCAACATCAATATCTACTTGGAAACCAAATTTCATTGAAATCGGACAATGTTGAATTTTCCCGCCTTTTTTGGCAGCCATTTTGAATTTGGCGGTCAAGGAACAATTTTCAACACCAGTTTTGAACTCGCAACATCAAGATCTATATGGAAACCAAATTTCATTAAAATCGTACAATGTTGAATTTTCCCGCCTTTTTTGGCCGCATTTTGAAAATGGCGGTCACGTAACAATTTTCAACATCAGTTTTGAAGTCACCACAGCATGGCAAACATTTCATCAATTTACACTTAACCTTCATCTTCTATAGTTTTGGAAATAATAGATGAAAAATCAAAAATTAAAAAAATTCAGTGAAAAAAGGGCAATAACTCCTACAAGGGTTTATGGATTTTCTTCAAACTTTCAGGGTAGGTAGATTTTGATATGCTGAACATTTTTGCAATTTACATTTGACTTCTATCTGTTACACTTTTTGAAATAAAAAATAAAAAATGCAAAAATTTTGAAAATTTAACGGAAAAAGGTCTATAACTCCGAGATGGGTTTTCGGATTTTCTTCAAAATTGCACAGTAGGTAGATCTTGTCGTGCTGATCATTTTTGCCCCCATGTCAGATTTTTGATATCTGTAACGGTTTTCTAGTTATTAGCCAAAAACTGCAATTTACCCCTATGTTCTATTTTTAGTAACAGCAGCCATGTTGTTTGGTCTACGAACATAAAAATCACAAACTTGAAAGTGCATACCCTGGTAAAGATTCAGGCCAAGTTTGGTAAGTATTGGCCCAGTAGTTTCAGAGGAGAAGATTTTTGAATAAAAGTTAACGGACGGACGGACGGACAACTGACGACGGACGCCGAGTGATGGCAAAAGCTCACATGGCTTTGGCCAGGTGAGCTAAAAATGGCTAAGTCCGGCCAGAGAGGAAGTTAATATTATAAGGTACCAAAATGGCATATCACGCATTTCCCCATATACATGTATAAAGTAAAATACCAAATTTGAAATAAATTGGCCCAGCGGTAGCTGAGAAAAGTGCAATGAAAATTTTCACTATGTTAAATGGCTATAGTCCTGCCAAACAGGAAGTTGATATTATAAGGTGACCAAAATGGCAGACGACACATTCCCTCTATATATAAAGTCAAATACCAAACTTGAAATAAATTGCCCCAGCATTAGCTGAGAAAAGTGTGACGAAAAATGGCTTAGTCCCACCAAATAGGAAGGTTATATTATAAGGTGACCAAAATGGCATACGACACATTCCACCTATATATAATATAAAGTCAAATACCAAATTTGAAATAAATTGGCCCATCTGTAGCTGAGAAAAATGTGATGAAAATTTTCACTATGTTCAATAAAGGGAAAAATGGAAAAGTTCAAACTGGAAGTTGTTATGATAAAGTGACCAAAATGGCAGGCGACACATTCCCCCTATATATAAAGTTAAATACAAAATTCGAAATAAATTGGCCCAGCAGTAGCTGCGAAAAGTGTGATGAAAATTTTCACTATGTTCAATAAAGGGAAATATGGAAAAGTCCCGTCAAACTGGAAGTTGTTATCATAGGGTGACCAAAATCGCATACGACACATTCCCCATATATATATTGTCAAATACCACATATAAAATAAATTAGCCAAGCAGTAGCTGAGAAAAGTTTGACAAACCTTGGACGGACAGACAGAAAGATGGATGGACGGATGGAAGGACGGACAGACAAGAGTATTCCAATATACCACCCACTCATTAGTGGGTATAATAAAATCTAGACCATGATGTTTTAAATTTTTCAGTGGCATTTGTAGAAGCCAAACACCAATGGGATTATAGAGGGGTCTGGAGGGGGTCTAAACCCAGAATCCAAATTAAACAATTTTTTAATCGGAGTTTCCCTAGATATATTCTTTAATCCCAAATCCCCCAAAATGACAATGTTAATCCTGGATCCTGTTAAGGGTTAATCCTGAATTCCTGCTGAATAAAATGGTTAATGCTGAAATCCTGATAAAAGTTCCTCTTTCACTAAAGCTTGAATTCATCTTGACAGGATGACAAGTCACAGAAAGGTGAAAGGCTATTATTTGTACAGATGATTAAGCTTATATCTAATAGCAAATCTGCACAATTCAAGACCCAATCCTGGGTGGACCATACTGAAATCATTCATTTTATTGTTTCAATCTCCTGTGCTCTAATCTATGTCATATGCAAATTATTTGTAATGGCAGTGGAGTTGGAGGGGCAATATAATTACAACACATACCTGCCAACTGACCCGGATTCGTCGGGTTACACCTGTAATTTTGACCCTTCACCCGCATTTCTAATGACACCCGCCGTGTCATGGAATTCATTAGGTTCACCCGGAATGACCCGGAATTATGCCATACCGGAATCGTGCCGTATATTAGAAAATAAAAGCATTCGGAATCATCAGGAGTTTTCAATTATTTTGAAGCATTCTGAATCGATGTAAACAAAGACAGCGTGAACTCTTAGAAAACATTCAATTAACACTAATTGGGATGAGTTGTTTATTCAGTAAAGCTCGTAAATATGACATTTGATAAAAGGCCAGGTGGGGAAAATGTGACTCGATGACGTGGAAGTTCAAATCGGCAGCTGTTTCGTACTAAAAGATCAAAAATTTTGGAAGCAATGCCTTTTCCACTGCACTTGAATAATAAATTTTCGGAGATTACCATTTGATTAAAATTTGTTTGGTCCTGTATATTATTCATCAGTAAAGAAGTTTTTTTTTATTTATAAAAATAGTAGAACTAGTTCAGAACTGACATACAATAAATATGTGTTCTGTTGTGATGTTACATAATCAGTTTTTGTTAGAAATAACCCATGATCAGTTCAATATATTCTTAAATTTGCTGATATTGAAACAAAAACCTTCACACTGACAGAAATGAGCTAGAAAGGTGTAAAACATCATGCAGGAATACTGCTGGGATACTTTAACAAATGGTCCAATAGACAGTAATATGTGTATAACACCCAAGACTTCCAAATGTTTTATCACAAAAAGTTCGTTACGTGCTATGACCCTCATTTTCATGTTCAAATGAGGGTAATGACCCTCATTTGGGCTTTCAGAGGTTGACAGGTATGTTACAACATGCATTGCAATATGAATCATTATGCAAGTAGAATGTCCCAATAGGTATCGTTTGTCAAAAAGATGTATCATAACATCCTTATTATACTCCTTTCTAGATTAACATTATTTACAGGAAGAGGGTGTTAATTTGTGGCAAAGCTGCAAATGAGATATCCTCTGAGTTAGACTTTTGAAATTAAATATTTTCTACAGATAACTTGAGTTATAAAAATGAATTTACGATACTTGAACAGATGACCCAGAATTGAATGTTAGAGTTAAATACTTAAATACAACAAATTGAGTATTAATGAAATGTCAACTGAGTTATACATTCAAATATAAAATACATGCACTTAGAGGACTCAGAATTGAGTGTTATAAATGAGATGTAAGGTGAGTTATACTAGTGGGATAAATTTGATATTCAAATTATTTAATTAGCAAAATGAAACATC